>JBAPLJ010002051.1:0-17800 GCA_037832345.1 Rhizophora mangle
ATTTCATCAACTAAGTGTATAGGCAAGTTCATCAATGATATCATAGGTACTTGTAGGAAAAATCATCTTTAGTTGACATAATGTTTCACTAATTTCCACTCTATAAGTGACCCAAGTCTTTTGACTTCACTACTTTATTGCATATTGATTTAAAAAGCAATCCTAATCTTGTCAAGGTCATAGCTACATGCTTTGGTATCATCTTCTTAACTAATTGGGAAGAAGATAATGCATCAATAAGTGCATAACATGACTCTTATACCCTATAATTTTTTTCTCTTTTTCATTCACACATTTGGAAATATTAGATGCATAACCTTAAGGAAGTTTGGCACCTTTTATAATGGTACAAAACATGGTTTTCTCCTTAGATGTTATAGAATAGCATGCTTTAGATGGACAAATGTGTTGACCAACATTAGAAAGAATAAGTTAAAGCTCTTTTTTTATCCCTATGTCTTGTAAATCAAAAGAGCTTTTGAATGATTCTCTTCATTTTTTAAAGAATGTCAAGGATAGTCCCAAGAATGCTATCACAAATGTTCTTCTTTATATGCATCACATTTAAATTGTAATGGCATTTATTAATCTCCCAATATGGTGAACAAATAAATATAGACTTTTTCTTCCACGGATTATCATAAATTGCTTTTTGCTTCTTCCTAAACTAATAATCAAAGTTGGATAATTCTACTACAATCTCTAACCCTAACAAAGGTGTTAGAGCATCTCCCAACTTTTATCTTACCATTGAAAGATTTTCTATCACTTCTCCAAGGGTGTTTAGCATCTAAGAACCTATGATGGTCCATATAACTGTTTTTCTACTATGATACAAATATTCAAAAGAAGCATCATAATTACATGTAGGACTCCTTGACAATATTGCATATGCTGGAAAATCACTGATAATCCACAATAAGGTTGTGTGCATTTAAAAAGATTGCTTATTACATGCACTATATGTTTCCAAACCATACTCCCACAACTCCTTCAATCCTTTAATTAGTGGCTACAAAAATACATCAATCTATTTCCTAGGTGAATTAGGGCTAGGAATAATCATACTAAGCATCACATATTCTAGTTTCAAGCAAAGCCATGGTGCTAGATTGTAATTAATGAGCACAACTAGCCATATGCAATGCCCATGATTTGAAATGGATTAAATCCATCACTGGCCAAGGCTGATCTTAAATTTTAAGGTTCCTTTGCCGAAGATGGATGTAACATATCAAAATATTTTCAAGCTTCACCATCAACATGATGTCTCATGTTACCATTTATAGGTCAATGTTTGACATGTCAAACCATATCATTAGCCATTTTAAGGCACATGAAAAGTCTTTAAGGTTTGGATTTCAAAGGAAAATATCTGAGAATTTTAACTAAGACACAATGGACCTTTGATGATACATTAGAGATTTTATCTGCTTCAACTTCCTTCATGTTTTTCCACCTAGCAACCCCACATATATGACACCTCTCTACCTTCTCATGCTTGTCCCAAAAAAGCATACAATCATAGGGACATGTATAATTTTTTTTTTTGTTGTTAAGTCCTAGTTCTTTAACCATAGTTTTAGCTTCATTAAACGAACAAGGAACCTTAGCATCAAGGAATGCCTTCTTAATTAATTGTAACATATCTCCAAATGTTGCATTACTAAGACCATAGAGACACTAAGAAGATATAATCTAATTGTAAATAAAAGCCTTGAGAAGGTCTTATAGCCAAGGTATAATTCTTGTTGCCCTTCCTCAACTAACTTGTAAAACGTTTTAGCTTGTTCATTAAGACTCTTCCTAACATTGGTAGAATTTGCTAGTTCTCTTACATCCCTAAAGGTGTCATTTAAAAGCCCATTGATATCATCATTTTTGTCAACTTCAAGTTCAGTACCATTTATTGCCTTACTTGATTGTGTTTGCTCAACATGCAAAATCCATATCTTATAATCCTGCATGAATCCCTAAATGACTAAATGTTTATAAACCATAGCTCTAAAGTACTAATAATGGCAGCAACATTTTCTACAAGGGCAAGATATCTTGTAAACATTGAGTTTTGTTATTGTACTTAAGATTGACATATATATTGTGTATGTTAACCTAGAACAAAGCTAGGCATAGGTTCCTAGAATTTTGTTCCTTTATTAGTTCCTAGGCCCTTACTTGTGCTAATTTTATTCTTAATGTTGTGGGATTCTTTTTCACTAATTTTACATGGGGCAACATTTTGATATTTTTTTGCTTTTCTATGCTTCAATTGGCCTTAATTTCTAATTTGTAGCAAATTTTGTGATGCTTCCATTTAGCTACTTGGTTAGTTTAAGTGGCAAAGGCTTAAGAAATTCATTGGCAAATAGCAGTGTTGATGCCTTGCTTGTTATTAATTATTATCATTAATGTGTTGTAGGTAATTGCACAAACTTAGATTATATAAAGGAGAAATCTAATGATAAGATGGCCACTTAATGTATGACCAGCCCTTTGTGTAATTTCCATATCCTAAACTGCAATATCATTGTCAATGCTGAAGATGATTGGAGCACTAACATCTCTCATCATGATGATAAAACGTAGTGATGCAAGTCCTCAAATAGTACACACCATTTAAAATGTTAGGGACAAGTAGCAATGTTAAATTGTAACATAACATTCCAAACTGTAAAATTCCAAAGTCAATATGCATTTATTTTTGTAAATCAAAGAATAAGGATCTAAAAAACAACAAAAGCTTTCCTAATCCAAGTTCATGAAATAAAAGAAACAAAATCAAAGTAGCATAAAATAAGTGTCAAAATTGACAAAATAAGCATGCTCATGTTTCCTCCAAGTGTGACAACAATGCCATCTGGTTGGCCTTCCCTAATCTAGAAGGTGGCAATGGAATTCCTTGCTCGTGTCTTTATGGGTCTTTGTCCAATAATTAGTGCCAAGTCATTAATTGCTGCATCCTAAGTCTCAGCATTTTGTGCCAAGTCATTGCCACAGTTTACAACAACCTTGTCAATTTTTAAAACCTAAGAAATTAAACATACCATAATCATGAATGATATTAATTGATCACATTTATGATCTATAATGATATGAGCAAACAATAAATGAATGAACAATGAGCCAAATACAAATGAAGACAAGGGGAAATCAAAACATTTAAATTCTAATGATCTAAGCCTATAGAAATTTCACAAGGATAAAGGAAGAAGATGAAGACAAGGGAGGTAGGGGAATTGAGAAATGGGCCTTATGGGTGGCTAGGGGGATAGGGGTATGGGAGAATTGACAATTTAGGAACATGAGATTATGAGTAAATTAGTTTTCTTTACAAGTAGTGGCATAAGAGGCAACTTTTATGGAAACAAGATGCTTCTTAATGACCAATGCAGAATATTTTTAGGCTAAAAACAAACAATTGTTTTAGTAACCAATTTCATCCAAGTTGAATCAAATCTAAATCATCCCTCACATTATAGTCCAAATATGGCTTAAAAAAGCCCAATTCAAGAACTCAACATATAGGGTTTGATTATTACAAATAGAAAACAAAAATGTAAGACATAAAAAAAAAAAGAAAACAAAATTGAAAATTTTTTCAAAATATGAGATCCAAAATAAGATATCCATAAACTTGAATGAAATCCGAAACACAAAAATGATAAAAGACAAGACAAAAGTGGTCATGGAGAGATCAACTTATATGTGATAGAGATTATGCATTACTCGTAAAATCTAAAGTCTTCAACTAATGAAAGATGGATGAGTAGAATTTGAGTTTGAGATTGAGAAAAGAAGTGGAAAATCTCACAATGAACTTGATTATTTCCAATCCTCTCCATATTTGAATAATTTAAAGGGGAGAAAAATTAATTTTACACAATGTGTTTCCTCTAGCTCTAGGATAATGATGTATCCAATTTGCATTTATCTAATTTCAAAAGGAATAGGCTATGATTCAAGACTATTACATATCCCTTAATTTTCAAAAATTAAAGGGATAAGGCAGTAGTTCCCAACTATTGCCTTATCCCTTTATTTTTAAAAAAGAATAGAGAATAGTTCTAGACCATTGTCTTATTGCTTTTTTTTTAAAAAAAAAAGTAGGTAATGGTTTAAGGCTATTGCCTTATGCCTTTAATTTCAAAAGGAATAGGTAGTGATTCAAGACTATTATCATCTCTCTTTATTTAAAAGAAAAAAAAAGATTAAGCAACAACTCTAGATCACTACCTTATCCCTTTACTTTTTTTTCAAAAAAATTTTTTTTTAGGAAAAAAAATAGCCAATGGTTATTGCTATCTAATCCCCCCCTTTTTTTATTTTTGAAAAGATTAGGCAACAATTCTAGACTACTGCCTTATTCCCTTTTTGAGAAAAAAATAGGCAGTGGTTTAAGACTACTGCTTAAACATTTATAATGACTGTCTTTTCCTAAGATAATGTAATTGTTTTATACCACTACCTAAACTAAACTATTGCTACATAATATCAAAATCTATTTATGTAGTGGTTATAAGTGTTACCTTAGGGGTTTTAGGTAGCATTTTATAACTACTGTGTAAGAATTACTATCATCACTTGTTTATTTGGTAGTGGGGTGACAGTCCCTAATTCTAATAATTGATGATTATTTAATCAATTCAGCAATCTTAATTGGATGAATCAAAACAATAATCATTCATCAATTTAATTAGAATAACTCAAACAATTACAATAAAAAAGAAAACAACATAACAAGCAATTTATTTCATCAAAATACTAAACATTTTGAAATCCTTTAAAATTATTGAAAACTTATAGCTACATATACTTTAAAAAAAAAAAAACTTAAATTCTTACTTAATATATGTTTACTGCCCTCCTTGTGTGTTTGTCTCCTCTTCTTTGTGTTTCAACAACTAAAATGTCCTTTTTATAACCTAGAAAAATGTACATAGCAAACATAAAAAACCTTGGATACTCTAAAAAAATCTCTGAAATTCTCTAGGTTATAAAAAATTTGTTTCCTTAATTATGACAGAATTCTTGTAATGAATTTCTAGTTAATTCTTAATTAGATATATTTGAATTAAGGTCTTTCTTCTTCATCAAAGTTGTAGTCCTTTTCTTTAGATTTCTAATACATCTAGTCTTGCCCAAAATAAAAATCTAAAACCTAAGTTATGAGCCAAAAACTAAGATTGACCAATCTAGCCACAACAGATACTGCAATGACTTTTCAACTATTTTTGGACCATTAAGCAACTATCTAGGCTTGACATCTTCAAAATAATTGTAGTATGAAATGTGAACTCTAATTAAGGCCTTTAAATCACCTAATTTGGATGTTTGAAGCTCAAGTTATGGCAATTTAAATATTTAATGCTTGGATAGGAATCTTATTCCAATTATGATTTGGACTCCAATTTTCTGCCCAGTCTTACCAATCATTGAAGCAAAGTCTAAGGGCCTAAATGAACATAGATCAAGACTCATAACCCCAATCTAGAAAATTGGAAATGTCTACTACAACTTCATTAGAGACCACTTTTAAATCTAAAATTTGAAGTCAATGAAAAATATGAAATAAGTGACAAAGGTTAAAATGATGAAATGCTGGAACTTTGGCTACTAAAAGTACAAATTCTTAGTACCTCTCAAAAACATACTTAAATTACAAAACATATTCTAATTAATTTAAATAGGTATAAAACTTAGTAAAAACAACTAAATGTAAAAAGGAATAAACAAATAAATTCAAACTCATCAAATATCAATTAGTATACATAAATAACAAAAAAATCCATTTATCGATAGATTCTTAAATATTATATAAGTATCTAAATAGCCTAAAGATAATTTTCAAATAAATTACAAAGCTCAAAGAGATTTTAGTATATTTATAAAGATCATTAATCCTGAAGATCAAATATCATAGATTAACTAAAAATTTGTCTATTGCAACATATGATTAATTATCAATGATTGTAAATTTCAACATATGCTCATTAAAGCATGAAGATCATGAATGTCAAACTTACATCAACTTCAACAAATTCTTTGTCCAAAGACAATGTTTTGCCTCATTGTTCTTATGATGAGTGCCATTAATTCTAATTCTGACTTGTTTTCCCCATAAACCATATTAACAAACACAAAAAAGTGGTTAGAGAATAAATATAAGAGAAATAATCAAATCACAATTGAAAATAAAGTCAATTAGTATACAATTAACTAATCCCACAAATTTACCTCTTAAAGACCAATAAGTATAACTAACATACACTTGAGCAAACATAGTCAAGTTTCCATAATGCAAGAGATCAAAGGCATATAAAACAAATTTAAAAGAGTGCAATAAAAGAATCTAGGAAATGAGTAAGGATTGAAGCACACTAATATTAAAAGAAAATAAAAAGAGATAAAGAAAGATAAGGGAACTCACTTCCACACACACAATGCTCCACACAAAAGGAGAGGTTTTTATGGACTTACTAACCTAATGCACTTAATTTGCTCAAATACATGCACTTGCACTTGAAGCCTTACATGTCTTCTCTATCACCTTTATGTATACTAAGACACACAAGTATTCATAACATGCAAGAAATAACCTTATGGTTGAAACTTTAGTTTAAGCCAAACTTATTCACATGCCTAATAATATTAAGGCCCACAAAAAATATATAGTTAAGGGCTAATTAATTTTATTTTTCTAATTTCTTGGCAACTAGACATATAGTGGTCTACTTAAAAAATGGAACCTAAAGGGAAAAAAAAATGCTTCTATGTTGTTATTATTAGTGATATCAATTCTGATTGCAACCTCTTTTCCGCAATGAAAGAGGGCAAAAACATGAATGAAAAAAATTCACTAAAAACACTAGTTAAAAGAAGAGTAATCAAATCAAACTTGGAAAACAATTAGTTAGCTTACAAGAACCAATTCAATATTGAATCAAGGAGTTTAAGTGAGAATCAAATTGTGTTTCTATGATTTGTTGCTCAACAAGTTTCAATAATGATTTTTTTTTAGAAGAACTTACTCAACTTAAACTACATTTCCTTGGTCAAACCATATCATTTAGTGGCTTGCACAACTTTTCTATCACCATTGTGCATTCTTGCAAGAAACAAAGGAGCTTGTATCATGAAAGAATTTAGCTTAAGAGTTGAAAAAAAAATTGACAAATAAAATTAAATGCAAAAGTCATTGTGAAGTAAATAATTACCTTCTTGGTTGATTAAAAGTTAGGACAATTAAAGCATTTAAGGTGTGCTTTCATTTGGTCGTGAACATCAAACGTGAACAAGTTAAACAATAATAAATAAAAAATTTATGCTTATTTAAAGATCCAAACAAAAAAACAAAGGAAGAAGAATAGGAAGGACAGATAAACATTTCAAACCCCCATTTCATGTTGAGAACTATCATAAATAGGAATAGCTAGAGTTGATAGACAAGAACAAGTTATGTTGGCAAATAATCTACAAAATAATATATAATGCTACAATAAAACTAAATTATCAAAAAGAATGTCATGTCTTAAGTGTGTGTTGCACTGTTCTATCATAGTGCATCTAGTTATTGGGATTATTTTTCAAGGATATGACAGGCCTTCACATTAATGTGCACTTCAAATTGCAAAAGCACCAAAGTAGTTCCTTTTCTTATTAACCTAGCATCATACACCTTTTTCAAATACATTGTAGGAGAGAATTCTAAAAAAAAATCTCTCTTAGTAAATTTTGGGTGATGAAAGAAGACCTTTATGAAATATGCCTAGTTGTATTACTCATAAGTAATGATGATAGCTTATAAGTTAGAATTACAATAGTAATAGCTAACTATTTTAATACACATAATAGCTAGTTTCATGGTCAAATAATAGATAATCTAATGGTCATAAAATAACTAGTCCAATGATTATAAAATATTTAGTTTGACCAAGTGTTAAATTATGGTAATTAGCTTTTAAAAATACATTAATTTTCAACAATTAACCACTATGTTCAAAGTCCACTTTTGCAGAATTAATCAACTAAAATATAACATATTATCTTTGATGCCTTTTGGGCTATGAACCAAAAACTTGCATCACAAGTTTTGATATTCATAAGCATAGTGAAAATAAAAATTTTTATGAGTAATAACTTCTACATGAATAATACTAAACTTGTCACCATATTATATTCTCTAATATCATGTTGTTCAACATAGTTTAATGCTGTTAGGCCTTAATTCACCTAGTTTTATGAAAGTTCTAGAGATCTTACTTAGGACCTTGTAGGAGTGGTGACACTCCACTCTTATGTAGTTGAATTTATCATGTTTGCACTTTAGTAACATTATCCATAAGAGTTATATAATTTATTAAAAGTATAACTCAACCATAAATGTTGGATTTTTTGCACAATCTACACCTCATGATGGAATTTTATAATTTTGATAGTACACATGAGGTCAATGAGGGATCTCCTATCACATAGGTTGGGTTTCCATTACTTTTGACCATTCTCTATAGGCATTGGTTTCATTTCCCTCGATGTATTTGTTCACTAGCTCTATTCTTAGAAGTTTAGTTAGAAGATTTGTCAAATTCATCTCTAACCTTATAAAATCATGTGATTACTTCATTATTCAACAATTGCTTTACCAATCATAAGTTAGACAAATATGCTTATCATTTCAATCATATAACTTACCCTTACCGTGAAAATAGAGATTTGGCTATCACATACATCAATACTTATAATGTTAGTTTCACCAATATTGAAATATCAATAAAAAACATTATTTGCCAATTTGTCTTCAAATTATCCATATTTAAAGTTATAAATATGGTTTCCATAATGAATCAAATAATAATTATTTGCATGACAAACTTTCAAGTCTTTACTCTAGCTTAAAGGATGAACATATAACATTATATCATCACAAGTTAGTTAAGCCTTTGTTCCACCTCAAAGGATGAATATATAACATTATATCATTACATGTTAGTCAAGCCTTTGTTTCACCATAAAGAATGAACATATAACATTATATCATTACATATTAATCAATGTATCTTGTGACTTTCACAAAAATGATATGATTAATAACTAGATTTGCCTTTAGAATTTGCAACCATGGGATAATAATAACATTCATAGCAATAAGTTGCATGTATGAAATCAATAACTTTACTACTTTTCCTTAAGCCAAAATCACATTTTGTTTGGCACTTATGTCATATTAGACACAAACACAAGACTTAAAATCATCTATTATGATCAACCATCACAATTATGGCAAGTTGCCTTAATTAATCAATCAAAGTGGCTTTCACGACTCAATATATCAAAATTAATGGTGTATGTAATCACATGAAGACTCATTTAATCTTTATAAAGGCATTAAAAATGATGTTTATTAATACAAAGACCCAAAACTCATTACACAACAATAAAAATAAAAAATGGAAAGATTAAAACCACTTTTGGTGCTAACAAAGGGTACAAAGACATAACAATAAATTATCATTAATAAGTCATTGCATTAGGAACATGCTTCATAGCATCAAGTCTGTATGTGATAAACTTACTCAATGTCACTCAATATGGTGATAAACACCATAAAAAATGTTCTAACATAATATCCTAAAGCATTTAGCTTAATAACTCAAAAAATTAGGTGGGGTTATATTCACTTATGTTGTCCAAAACCCCCTTTTTAAAAATTATACATACTTATATACATACAAATATATGTATGTATGTATATGTATATATATATATATACCAAGAAGGTAATGAAAACAAGAAGATAGTGCATAATATAGTATTGTTGGAAATACATACTTACAAAGCTTGAGTGCTTGTGCTTGTAATACTTGAAAGTAAGAACACTCATAAGGCTTAAGCTTGAAAAACTTAAAAATAAAAAAAAAATATTTACAAGAGATAACATAGGCTTGAAGGGCTTGGTATTCTTAAGAGTAAAAATACTTCTAAGGCTTAAGGGTGAAGAAGTCTTATGGTTTGAAAGACATTTTTTTTTTTTTTTGTGAAGTCTTTATGCTTGATGTGAATAGGGCTAAAGGTGTCTTCATCTAGATCATGATTTTAAAAAGAATCATATGATGATGATGAGCTTCACTTGGCTTCATCCATGACTTACAGAGGATATTAGAGAATATTTGACAATACATTGATTCTACAAAGAATCATATAATGAAGATGAGCTTGACTTGGCTTCATCCATGGCTTATTAAGGATATTAGAGAATATTTGACAATACATTGATTCTACAAAGAATTATATAATGAAGATGAGCTTGACTTGGCTTCATCTATGGCTTATTAAGGATTTTAGAGAATATTTGACAATACATTGAGATATTCTTACTTAGTTTTGGCTCCAACAAAGAGAGCACTTGTATGTGTCTTCTACTAAAGGAATTAAGAAGTGCTTGCTTCAATGGTGTTGGACTACTGAGGATTCATAGAGAACCACTGTAAGACACCATGCTTGTGAGCTTTCTACTACTAAGTAGCCAAAAACTTTTGCCAAAACTTGACTTTGTAGATTTAGTCAAGAATTAGAGTCCTTACGAAATGATCATCCTTAATCTAGAGTTCTTATGCACAAATCCAAGGTAACTTGAAAATATAACAACATTATAATAACTAAGATAAAAAACTTAGGTAATTTAAGGCTTGAATTTTGATTGGAAGATGTTGAAATCTTCTTGAATTAAGTCTAAAAAGATGTCAGACATTGGGCCAAACTAATTCCACTAATGGTTAAACCAAAGGGGAAAGGAAATGGCGGCTTTGGTTTCCCAGAAAAATATCTAGGAATGCTTTTGGGATTTGTTTTGGCAATAGAAAGCATTAAACCATGTTTATTTGTAATCCTAATAATTGAATTTGGGAAGAAAGCTTGCAAACATAGTAATGCTAGCTTGAAATTTTTTTTATAGTGGTTTGGTGAGTCGAGCCAATTTAAGGGTTGAAGGACCTAAATAATGTGAGTCAAGCCAATTTAAGGGTTAAAGGACCTAAATAATTGAATAGTTGAGTGAGTAATTCAACTTGGATCATTTGGCTAGTAATGTGCTTGATTTTGACTTATTCATTTTTTACTAGCATAGTTTCATAAAACAATATAGGTTTCTATTAATCCTATGGCTTGTAAAGCCAATTTAAAGAAAACAACATTTTGATGGCAATAACCTAAGGATTGGTGTTATAACGTCCTCTTTCAATCAACTCAATGTTTTGAAAAAGAGGGCTTGATAATATAAGATAAAACATTTTTTGAAGTTGCTTGAAAGTTACATGGAAAAATAATTTGAGGAAGGGTATTTGAAACAACCACCTCTTTACCTTTTGAAATTAATTGTGAAAGAGGGACTAGTGGAACCATAACACCTCTTCGGAGAGAGGGGTAAGTGATACCTTAACATCTTATTGCTTACTTGATTGGTGTTCAAAAAAGTAGGTTTTGATGGTACTGGATAGTCTAGAAGAGAGGTTAACTAGGTTTTGAGTGCTTGATAAACTTTTGAAGGTAAGCTCAAAAGAGTTGCTTTGCCTTTAGGTTGATGTTTGAATTTGAGGATGAATTATGAGAACTAGTGGAGCTTGAGGGTTTTTGTTCGGCTAATGCTTCTTGTTTGGAGATCTAAGCCCATGTTTTAAGTGGCTCGATAGAAGGTTTAGGGAGAGGCTTGGTGGACCTTTTTCAAGGCATTATGGTGATAGAG
This sequence comes from Rhizophora mangle, assembly GCA_037832345.1. Lineage (NCBI taxonomy): Eukaryota > Viridiplantae > Streptophyta > Magnoliopsida > Malpighiales > Rhizophoraceae > Rhizophora > Rhizophora mangle. Next base: position 11,735 of record JBAPLJ010002051.1, read on the forward strand.
AGCCCTACAAGAATTCTCTTGTAAAAAAATCAAGAGAGAGTTTAACCACCTTTCATAAATTCAATATCAAAGTAAAAAATGCTTAAAATTGCTTGTCACATAGCAAAAATTTGTTTTGACGTAAGGTTTTGAATATCTTTTTGCAAAACATATTTTACAACTTGACAGTCAATATGGAGCAAAAATCATTGATTGAGCAAATCATTTGAAATTTTGGTATGCATAAAATAATTACTAAAATTTCTTTGTTGATTATGGAATACTACCATTAATAGTCATTTCAATGTATGGAGGCAAAAAGAACAATTTGTTCTTATACCATGGACTTGCTTGAGAATCCCACCATAACATAATTTTGAGTCATCTTCTCAACTATCTTAGGTAGGTTTGGAACACAAATGTGAAAATAAGGAAGTTCCTTAACTTGTTACTTGATGGCTTGATCTATGGCTATGTGATTGGAAGGCCAAGTTGTTGAATTTTTCTTGAACCTATCATATAAAGGTTTGCAAACTAGGTTAAGCTTAGGATGGAAGTTTGTGACATAGTGAACACTTCCTAAGAATCTTTGGAGTCTGAATATGTCAGTAAGCTAGTAAGGAAAACTATTAGTAAATAGAATTGATCTTTTTATAAGAATGAGAGTACCTCAATGGATATAATGACCAACAAATCTTACCCTAGTTTGGAAAAGACTAATCTTGGGCTTGGAGATGGCTAAGTTGTGCTTGTAAGTGACCTTTATGAAGATGGTCAAATGCTTGAAGTGTTGATTTATATTAGATGAAAACACCAAGACATTATCAACATAGACAACTAAAAATTAAGAATAATGTGAATAAATCTCATTCATGATCCTTTAGAACTTAGAGGGTGTATTTTTTAATTTTGAATGGCATGACATTCTATTCATACTACCCAAATGATATAGTGAAGGCAGTCTTATACCTATCTACCTCCTTAATCTAAATCTACTCAAACCTAGAATTTAGATTAGACTTGGAAAAGACCAAAGCCATAACAAGGCATTGCAAGAGGTCTTTTTGATTTGGAATTGGATACCTGATCCATTCCAAAGCTTGGTTTAAGGTCTAACTAACCTAGGAGTGCCACATTCTATTTCAACATTCTTGTTGACATAAAATGTCAAATAACTCTAGGGTGACTTGCTAGGCCAAATGACACCTTTAATGAGTAAAGCTTGGACTTTTTGTTTACACTACTCCACTAACAATGGATGCATTTGGATTAGGCATGCCTTCATGGGGATTTAGTGCTCATCAAAGTGCTTTGCATATGGAAAATTTACCATATGTTGCTTGTAGTGCCAAAAAGCATTTGGCACTTCAAAACAAATAATGGTTTTTATTTGGTTTTGGAGGTTTTGAATTTTTGCTTGAAGAATTAGTTATGTTAATTAGTGTTCAAGTCTTTTGAAATTAAACTAATCTTGGAGATATTAAAAATGAGATGTTTTAGTTTTAAGAAGTAGATTTAGTTTTATGGATTCTTGAATTGAGATATCCTTCAAAAGATTAAGGTTTATAATTTGAGGTTTGTATATGAGTTGGAATTAAAGTGTTTAACCAAGAATGGTAGTGGTTATTCCTTGGTCTGTGACTTGAAATGGCTAGATAAGGTTAAAGAAAGGTGTCCTTAACATAACCTTTTGCTTGAGGTTTTTGATCAAAACAAAAGAAGTTTTGATAGTCATACCTTAATGGCAGATGCAAGCATCAAAAAGCTTGTGCAAGATTGGAAGGGAATGGTTGCTTATAGATTTAAGTCCTTCCAAAGTTTTCTCATAGTTCTTGGTTAGGGTAAGGTCTTCTTGGATGCAATTCAAATTTGCACCAGTGTCTAACAAGGCTATAGTAGTTAGCTTAAAATCATGAATTTGGATGGTAATATTGATGAGCCATTTATGAGTTATGATTTCTATCAACAAGCATAGAAAGTCCGCTTGGTCTAGGGTAAACAAAGATGTTTCTAGATTAGCTTGAGGAAGGCTTGGTTCACTAGGCTCATGTTGAGACTAATGAAGAATAGATAGTAGTAAATTATAATCTACTGATCTCTATTGCTTGAGTTCTTTGATATGTAGCTTGAGTTGGTTAACTTCATGTTGAAGTTCATGAAGAGTAGTTGGCTTAGGCTTTGGGTTGGTCAAGCCACTTGAGTATGGTTGGAAGATTTTAATGAGTTTGGACTTATTGGAGTAAAGGGTGTTGGGTAGAGCTTGATAGTGTTTGAGTCAGAGGCTTATGAAGATGTTGGGCTTTGGCTTGTAAATCATCCATACAATCAATTAATTTTAGGATGAGTTCCTAATCTTTAGTACTTGTTTCTCACTACCTAAAGCAGATAAGGTGGCAAGTTCATCAACTTGGAGGGCTTGCTCTTCATTTGAAGAATTAGAATCAAAGGAGTCAATGACTAGGTTTTGGATCTATTCATAAATTGGTTTAGGTGATTGGAAGGTTTGGACTTTCTTTTGGATTCTACTATAATGAACTAGGTGTCTAAGCTAGCCACATCTAAAGCAAGTTACTAAGGTGCTTGGAAATGTTTGGGCTTTGGGCTTAAATGACTATTTGGGCCATTTGGTTTGTTTTTGAGTTTTTTTATGGACATATTTTGGAGACTTTTGGGCTTAAGGGTAGGAAGGATTTCTAATGAGCTTAGAAGACTTCCTACTTTTGGACATCTCTTTATGATAAAAAGAGTCATCAAATTGGGCAAAAAAAGAACTATGTTCTTTCCAAGTTTGTTTTTGTTCATGTTTCAATTGTTGTCGAAGCCTAAGATCAAAACAAATGTACAAACCTTCTTTTTGGATAATGCTTAGTAGCTCACCATAGGCCAAGGTATAGTAAGGAATTGGACCATTGAAATAGGCTTGGAGTTTTGATCTTACCTTGTTAACAAGGAACTTGGAAAGCATAGCTAGAAACTTCTCTTACTAGAAGGACTGGTTGCCATCTTCTCACTGCATGACATAGGTTAGGAAACTATCCTTATAACAATGAAAGTTGTGAAGATACTTACACTTGAGATTGGAGAGTAATTCAATGGTTTTATCCTTTAAATGAGAAGGATCACCAATGAAATGCTTGGAAATTACAAAGATCAAAGATGCTACAGCAATAGGGATTAGTTGGGCTCAGTCATCCAAAAGGGGCTCAGTCATCCTAAAAGGATCTAGTTTTGATAGCTTGGAAAACACTTTCATGGTTAACTTGAGTAAGAATATTATCCCACCATCCTTTTAGTTAACTAGTAAAATCAGCAACTAAAAGTTTAGTAATTGCAGGATCAAAGAGCTGACTCTAAGTCTTGTAAACATTTGATACCATAGTCATCTATTGAAGTAGATTCATGACCTAGTATTTAGGTAATTCATCTTTGTTCCATTCATAAATGGAGTTTGAATTGTATTTGGCTTGAACAAGGGTTGGCTTTTCTTCCAAAGCAAGTTCTAGAGCCTTCTTTATACTGTATGGCCTGAATTAGAGCTTATTGAAAGCTAAATCACTATCAAAGGCTTTAGGTATAGATGGCTCAATGGAGCTAACATCTATGCAAAGAGTCTAAAGACTCTCAACAACTTGATTTGGTGCTATGCTTGTGGATGATTCTTTAGTGCTTGATCAAATTCATTTGTAGTTTTGCTTGAAATAGAAAAGGGTTTGAAAATTGGTTTGGAAAAAAGATTTTGGAGCTTGATTTTCTATTGATGGTAGATTAGAAACCATAGTTTGTATGATTGAGAGTTAGGTACTAATAGTTTGTAAAAATTTGTTGGTGTAATTGTTTTGTTCAAGAATTTTTTTTGATATTATTTGTAGAAAATTCTTCAATTTCTCCACAAACTTTGAAAAGTGATGCTGAAACATGGGAATATTTTTGCTTGAAAATGATTTTGCAAGAGGCAGATGAATATAGTCAATTTTTTGACCTGTTGTAGTTTCCCACCATTATCTTTGGGTTTAGACATTGATGTCCTTTGAAAAACATGAAAACTTTGTTGAGAAAGGATATATTATCCCATTGTGGAGAGCATATTATTTTTCAAACCATTCAAAAAACAAAGCATGTTTTTCTTACTTGTAAAGATAATCATAATACGCTTGGTTAATAGGAATTCTCTAGTTGAGAAAATGCTTAAAAAACTAGAAAAGTTTTTCATAATTGACTTGAGAATAAAAATCTTTTTGTAAAAGACCTTTATTTAAAACAAATTCTTTTTCCAAAGTGTTGAGCTCATGGTTAAGAGAAATTTGGACTACAAAAGCCATTTGTGTTGCGGTTAATGAATTTGGTGAAGTTTTCCTTTCTTAGGTAGCTTAAGGAATTGAGCTTTGTGTATTATGCCACCTATATTTGAAAAATTTGAGTTGGATCTTTGTGAAGGAAGTCTACTTGATAGAATTTGTTGAAGATAGGTTTAAAGATCTTTATCTTGAAGAAACTCATATCTAGTGCTTATAAAGTATCATGATCATATATATGATGTGTTGACACTACCGTCAAGAAATTGTGTGATTTTGTCAATAGCTTGTGTGATTAGAGGCTAAGGTGTAGTGACAACATCAAGCTTCCAAGTGTCAAGAAGTGACACTTATGTCATTCAATAAATTTAGGTGTTTGAATGTTTGAGTAGTGAATGTCAGTCTATCATAAGACTATTTCACCACTTGTGCCCATACCTAAGTGCCTTTGTGTTGAAGGCAATCTTCATAGCCTTATAATGGATTTGGTATATCAGACTCAAAGGAATGGATCCCTCTAAAAATTTGTTGTTGTTAAGCTAGAGCTATAAGGTCAAAACATTTAGGATGTTTTTGTCATGCAAAGAAACTATGAAACTAGGAAAACAATTAAAATAAATTGGTCCTAAATATAGGCTTGTTTCAATGATTCCCAAAGGAGAATCATCAAAAATGATTAACCTACAATCCTTAAGTGATACAATGATTCCCAAAGGAGAATCATCAAAATTGATTAACTTACAATCCTTGAGTGCTACAAGAACTATGGTGTCTAAGCCCTCTTTAGACAAAGGCTTTTAAAGCAATCAAAATAATTGGTTAGTAACAATGAAATTGAACCAACAAGTTATATGCCTTGGAGACCACTTAAGTATATAATTGGCCTCCCAATCCAAGTGAAACAAATTAAACAAACATGAGTTAGGATAAATAAATTTCTCTAGCATAATAAGTCATTATCATTATTAGACGTAATTGTAAAACTGATCACAAATGCCAAATTTAAAGATTAGAGCTTCTGTTTTTTGAAGCTTATAAGAGAATGAGTACCAAATTGTCACATGTTCCAACATAATAGCAGGCACCAATGATTGGTAGTAGTCAAATAAAAGCTTCGTAATCTACTATGACTTCTTAAGGCATTGCACTTTTTTTTCAACATATTTTTTCATGCATTGAACATGAAATGTCAAAAAGCACTAAGGTTAATGCAAACAGAGTCACATGGAATCATGATTTTCACCTTTAAATTAGTCTTATCAACTATTGACAGCTTGTAATAGTGTGATAAGATTGAATAAACGGTTGTTTAATGCTACACCAAGTTGTTTCCCCCCAAAAATAAAATCTTGAAGAACTCTAAGTAGATTCTTTAGTCAATCCATTGGTTCTCTATAGATTTGGTAAATATTAACTATGATAAGTAATGATGACATCAAGTAACACAAAAGAAATAATCATACTAGCTCCAAAACATAAGTAAATCTAAAAATACAAAAGAAAACCATTCACTATCTCATAACTAAATTGAAAAATTCTACTACCTTTTTTTTTTAAGTTTTAGATGTAATATTTTGTAATCCCAAGGTGATAGACAAGAAACTTAAGAACATCGTTACTTTAGAATATACATATAACTAACTAGAATTAGATATTACATTTTCATTAATGACACAACAAAAAAGACTCTCTTTGTGTCAGCTAACAATGGCAAAGACAATATTCTCAATTGAAATAGCCTGATGGAGAGATTCGCGCCCTTTAAGTTTTTATCATAGTAGAATCCTAATAATTT
>JBAPLJ010002053.1:0-18562 GCA_037832345.1 Rhizophora mangle
TAATTTACAAATTAAAGAGAAATTGTCACATGACAAGAGAGAACATATAAAGTTTTCTTACAACTTATATATATATATATATTGTCAAAGTTAAAAAAAAAAGTCAACAAAATTCTTAAGTAGCAATGTTTGCCTAATTTAATGAATATTTAGGTATTTTATTTAAACTTTAGCTTTCATACATGATTCCAATTATTTAGGATATTTAAAATTAACTTAATTGTTATTTTGAATTTTTTTTTGGTATTTTAATAGAATTAAAATTTCAACTTATATTTGATTACTCAATTTTTTGAATTACGATATATTATTTTTTATAATTTACCTAATTTATATCAATGACTTTTACATATGTTAAAAATTCATACAACGTAAATATTTATGATTAAGAAAAATGGAAAATTAGAAAATAATTTTTGAAAAAAAGGAAAAATAATCTTAAAATTTTCTTTGTGGTTTTTTAGAATGAAAAAAAATTTAAATTTACTTTTTTTTTCCTAAAATAAAAAAAATGCCCATACTTTAAATCTTTTTTTTTCCTTTATGTTATTTTAAAAAGAAAGGAACTACTCTCAAATTCAATTTTTGTTTTTTGAAGAGAAGAAAGCTTATAATTTAAGTCTCCTTTTATTTTCCTTTTTTGAATAGGTGATGAAAGGCATAAAGAGGAGATCAATTAATGGGCAAACTTTCATGATAATTTTTTTGTGTTTTCTTTTCAAGAAAAAAAAAAGGGTTTTCTTGCGAAAATTACTTGTTGATGTGCATGAGAGTTTTGTTAGAGACTTAGAAGCTAGGAAAGAAAAGTTTAAAGAAGAAGGGTGAGTTAAGAAGTAAAAGGAGAAGCAACAATGAAAAATTTGCAGAACTAGCAACTTAGTGGGAGACAAAGTAACTAGTTTTTCTACTCGGTAGTTAGTAAGCAAGTTAGTCAAAGGAATTTTGTAAAGTTTAGTTGTATTCCTTAAGTTTAGAAAAAGTTAGATTGTGTAGGTTACATCAAATTCCTAGTTATGAATTTAGTTTCTAAAACATCATCGCAAAACAAAACAAGAATCATACATGGCAGCAAAATTAATTTCAAAAGAATCTTTCCCTTTTTACAATCCAACTTCACACCCTTCAGCCCACCAATTCGCTCCTATGTCTGTTTCTTTTTTTTCTCTTCTTCTTTTCCTTTTTGAACAACAGCTTGCTCCTTTTTATGGCAGAATATCACCTCTTGTCATGTAATCTTTCTCTCATAACCTTAGCTGCCCTCCAGTCCTCCAATCACACCTCCCTAATTTTCAGCAGCAATTAAACTTCCATAACTAGCTAGCTGTGTGCTTCTGTTTCAGGTTGTTCTTTCCTAATCTGTCCCCTTAATTTTAGCACTTTATTTCATTGATAAGTCTCCTTTAATCCCTGAAATAGTTGCACAATCTTGGTTGCTGATCTTTCTCCACTTATGAAGCCCAATGATCTCATTAAAATCACATTTTAAATTTCATAGTTCCAGCAAATTCAAATTGCAATGAAGTTTCTACCTTGAAAATGATTGAATCGGATTGAGCTATAACTTGAAAGTTGTAGTCCCATGTCTAAGCTTTCTGTATGTTCAAGAGTCACATCAATCTGACATTACCTCCTATGTTTTTCTAAGGCATTCAGATGGTTGACTGCAGAAAATTAAGACGTCTTCTAAATTAATTTCGTTTGACTCCTTGTCCTTTTTGTCTTCTAATTCACGTCATAATCTTCAAAAGTTACTTCTAAAATCACTTACCTACAAAACCCTCACTAAACATATCAAATGACAAATTTAACAAACATAAATTATAAAATAATAAAACATAAATGATGTCACAATTATGGCACTATCAAAATCACTTACATTTTGCTCGTCCCTGAGTAGAGTAAACAAAACTGAATAAAATAAAATCTAACTCATTTTCATGGGAATTATGATTGCATTTAGCACATGCAACAAGCCATCGAATCCCTAGGTCACCCCTAGTGGGTGAGTTGTGCCTTGTGAGTGTTTTTAGAAGATCTACCCACAAAATCTTACGTGAATGCAATTTATGTCTACAAAGGAAGACAATAGCTAACAAAATAACACCCTTAACATGTTGATTCTAAACTCAAAATTCCACAAAAGCAAATTGGTCATGTATGATAGATTACTCCCCTATCTATGGTTACCTCTTAATCAATTTATGCACATTTACAATCAACTTAATCAAATATGTGACGCTTTACTTGCAATCTCCCTTTCAACTACTACAAGCAAAAGCAGCAAATTGAGTATACATACATATATATAGTATCTCTTATTTTTAAAAAAAAAAAAAAAAATCTTCCTTGCTCACTTACCTTTTGATGTGAATACTATCACTTGTGATGAAAGCACTTGACCAATCAATAAGTAGTTAACTTATAGTGCTTTATGTACTCATATCTCAAGCCATTGTTTGACATGAAAGTTGACATGGAAGTAATGTCAAACTTCTAGTTACTAAGCAACTCAAAACATTGGAGTAATTTTAATTTTGCTTTTGAATTACTTGTTTACTTAAACTTTACTTAGGCCTAGCTTCAAGGGATAACTACAAGCAAAACATCACATGAACGACCATGCTTTCTCAAAGATACACATAAACCTCAACAAGAACACATATACTTCAATAGTCAATAAGCATTTGTTAAATTTTGAATCAATAACCAAGTAAAAAAAGTATCATTCACTAAATCTATAATGAAAGAGAGAGAAAAATAAATAAATGAATAACAAATACCCCCAAACTTACATGAAACTTTGTCCTCAAAGTTTAAAATGCAGGAACATTTGGAAATGCATGATAGAATTAGTAACTTAATAAAAGAAAACAACCATACCTAGCTGGGTTGCCTCCCAACAAACACTTTATTTAATGTCTAGGAAAAATGAAGTACAACAACTAAGGCTAAATTAAATCAACAAAATCCACCACTATCATTGTGGGACGCTCTCCAAGTATGGTTTCAAGCAGAACCTATTGACCTTAAAATAGTTTTTTGTTTTGATATTCTCTTTCTCCATAACACCATGAGGAAATACTTGCCTTACCAAGAATGGTCCTAACCACCTAGACTTCAATTTTCCTGGAAAAATTTGCAAATGTGAGTCATATAGTAGAACTTTCATACCTTGGTGAAACTCTTTTTGTTATATTGATTTGTCATGATAGAGCTTGGTTTGATCCTTGTAAATCTTAGCATTTTCATAAGCCTTACTCAGAAGCTCCTTTGATTCATTAAACTACAACATTCTTGTATCTCCAGCCTTATTTATATCAAAATTAAGAGGTTTGATTGCCTAATAAGCTCGATGCTCCAATTATAATGTTAAGTGACATGACTTACCAAAAACAAGCTTGTAACATCTCATTCCAATTGGAGTTTTGAATGCAGTTCTATATGCCCAAAGAGCGTCATTTATTTTCATTTCCCAATCCTTCTTAGAAGTATTCATAGTATACTCTAGGATTGCTTTTAGTTGCTTGTTGCTCATTTCTACCTATCCTAAGGTTAGTGCATGATATGGTGTAGCTACTCAATAAGTAATGTTGTACTTCTTCAATAATGTTACAAATGCTTTGTTACAAAAGTGAGTACCTCCATCATTAATGACGGCTTAAGGAGTACCAAATCTAGTAAAAATCATATCTTTCAAAAAACTAAGCACAACCGTACCATCATTGGTCCTGGTAGCCATTAACTTAATCCACTTAGACACATAATCAATAGCAACAAGTATATAATTATACCCAAAAGAAGTAGGAAAGGTCCCTCTAAAATTAATCCCCTATAGATTAAAAAATTCTACAACTAGTTTACTTATGAACAACATCTCATGTTGCTTGCTTATATTGTCTACTCTTTGGCACCTATGACATATGGTACAAAAAGAAATGACATCCTCAAACAAAGTCAACCAAAAGAAACCTAATGGAAATACGTTAGCTTGCATTCATTTCCACCTAAATGCTCCCCATAACTAAGCTCCTGGTTGTGTTGCAAAACACTCCTTTAATCAGATTTAGGAACACTTTGCCTTATAATTTGGTTTGAACAATGCTTGAACAAGTAGGGCTAAACCCAAAAATAATGCTTCACCATGCATAGAAATCTCTTCTTCCCTTATGAGTTTAAATCAAGATTAAAAATGCCACAAACTAAATGGTTTACAATATCTGCATACCAAAGCTTGTCCTTATTAACTAAGAAAAGTTGTTCGTTCAATGACAAATCATAATTTTGTTTTCATGACTAGGTTCCTCCCCAAGTCATGACTAGTGATTTGCCACCACATTCTCAATCCTTTTCTGTCCCTAATTGTCAAATTAAACTCTTGCAATAATAAAATCCACCTAATCATTCTACATTTAGTATCTTTCATTGTGAGTAAATATCTAAGAGTGACATCATTAGAATGAATAATTACCTTCGATAAAAAAGCAAGTACAAGTAAAATTTTTCCAAAGTTGACTACTAAAAGTCTTTTTTCAATGGTTAAATAGTTCAATTAAGCATCTTTCAATGTTTGACCTGTATAATAGATAGCATGAGGTAATTTATTCACTCTTTGTCCTAAAACAGCTCCAGTAGCATAATCAAAATCAGAAAAATCCTTTATATCATGTCTGAGAAGATTGACATCATACATCTTTGAAAGGTCATAAGAGCATTACACAAGCTGAATGGCATCCTTTGGTAGTGTTCCAAATGGGTATGTGAAAGTTGTTACTTAATCTTTAAGTGCAATTGGAATTTAATTGTGACATGAAAGGCCATCTAGAAAATAATAATAAGAATGACAAGCTAACTATTCAAGCATTTGATCAATAAATGAGAGAGGAAAATGATCTTTTCTTGTATTGACATTCAGCTTTTTATAATCAATGCACATTCTCCAACTTATTGTCATCCATTGTGGCACCTCCTCATCCTTATTATTCTTGACAACTATAATACTAGACACCACATGGACTACATTTACCCACTTACTATCAAAGATTGGATAAATGATACCTGTGTGAAGCTATTTTAACCCTTTTACCTACACAACATTCATATTGGGTTCAATCTCCTTTGCACCTTTATACTTTGTTGTCTTTCCTTCTAACAAAATCTTCCACATGCACATTGATATGGAAAAAGGATCCAACTATAACCTTCACTCCAAGGATATATTGGAGAAACTCCACCACCTTAGAGATATAGGATTGATAGCACTCACCACTTTTAAGGGATCCACTCAAGAGATACAGAAATGCTAGGGTTAAGTCACCACTCAATGGAATCCACCATAGAGATATAGAACATAGAAAAAAACTCTTCAAATTCCTTAGGTTAAGAGTTTAATTATTCCTAAAATGTCTACCTTTCCAAGTACCAAAGAAAACTATAAATAAAGACTTTGGAACATCCCTCCAAGCATAGGGAAATGCTTCAATATGCTAACTTTTGACTATACTGGTGGCTAGTAAAGGAACTTGACTCTTGATGTTCTAAATTCATATGAATCTAGGCATTTAGAACTTTTAAATGGCTACTTATGACTATTATTGGGCTTGGGCCAAAGGTCTGGTAGTTGGAACAAATTTGACATGTAATTTGTTTTCTAATAGCATAATAAGCATTTTTGTGCTTGGCCTAGGTCTTGGATTAATTCTTGGTTGTCCTCAAGAAATGGTCCTACATCATGCTCCCTCAGTAAAAAAGGATTTGCTCTTAAGTTTTCATAATCTTCACGTAATGGAATAAGATTAGCAACATTAAAATTGTCAAAAACTTCATATTTTGGCAACTAAATCTTGTATGCATTACTCCAATACACTTTAGTACTTTGAATGAGCCATTAGCTTTAGTTTTCAACTTGGAAAATTTTCTAGGTGGGAAATGCCTTTTTTTAAGATGAATCCACACTAAATCTCCTTCTTTAAACTTAGCATACCTTTTATGCTTGTTCACTTGAGTTTGGTGTTCTACTTTGCTATCCTCTCCTTAATTTGCTCATGCAATTGTTTTGTGAATTTCACCCAGTTCTTAGCATTACCACTAAATTAATGTTTTGTTGGAAGAGGAATGAGATCTAGAGGCCTACTAGGGTTATAGCCATACACAAATTCAAATGAATTGCATATAGTAGTCTAGCTAGAGGACCTGTTACAAGCAAATTCAACATGAGGCAAAAGCAAATCCCATTCTCTAATAAATTTTTTTTACTAAACTCCTTAAAATATTTCCCAAAGTTATGTCAACCTCAATTAGACCATCAATTTGAGAATGAAAAGTAGTGCTAAATTGTAATTTAGTACCTAATTTCCTCTAGGTGGGTCCTCCAAAAATGACTCATAAATCACAAATCACAATCTGAAGTGATTGACCTTGGAAAGCCATGAAGTTTTATAATCTCTTTAAAATAAAGTTCAACAACTTGTGAAGCATCATAAGTTTTAGCATAAGGAATAAAATGAGCCATTTTAGAAAATTTATCAAGCAAATCAAAGATAGAATCTATTTTCTCTGTGTGTAAGGCAAACCAACCACAAAATCCATACTAACATCTTCCCATAGGGAATTAGAAACTAAAAGTGGTGTGTGGAAATCCATATTCTAGACATGGCATTGTGTTTTTTTTTTTTTTTTATGGCATACTACATAAAGCTCCACTATTCTTATGACATATTGATTGAGTTTTGGCCAAAAGAAATTTTTTGCACCAAAATCAAAGTTTTATTTCTCCCAAAATGACCAACGAGTCATCTTCCATAAGCTTCTTTAATAATGGCTTTCCTTAAGGAGTAATTAGGAAGGCATAACCTATTATCTTGTAAAGTAAACCATTTTGTAGCAAGAAATGATTAATTGATCCATTTGAACAAGAAGCCCAAATAGATGACAAATCAAAATTAGATGAATAGAGTTCTTTTTCAAGCTCAAATCCCAATACCTTTGTTTCATTGTGTTCAAAAACAAATGTCTCTTGCTTAATGCTTTAGCTACTTTATTGAGGTTCCTTCCCATATTCGTCATGGAAAAAGTGTTAGGCTAAAGAAATTCAACTCATTTGGCATGACAACTATTAAGCTTATGTTGTGTATTCAAGTACTTCAATGCCTCAAGGTCAAAATACAAGACAAATTCATTAGGCCATAAGTAGTGACTCCAATGTTCCAAAGCACAAACAACAATATAAAACTCCTCGTCATATGTTGAGTACCTCCATTTTACATCATTCAACTTCTTACTAAAGAATGCAATTGGCCTGCCTTCTTAGTTTAAAACAGCACCAATGCCCACAGTGGAAGCGTCACTCTCAACTTCAAACACTTTTTCAAAATCTAGAAGTACAAGTATTAGAGCATTAACCATCATCTTTTTTATTAGCTCAAAGCTCTTTTGGGTTGTTTTTGTCCACTGGAATGAATACCCCTTCAAGCCCTTAGTGATAAAAGCACAAGAGTGCTAAATCCTTTGATAAATCTCTTATTAAAAGATACAAGGCCATGAAAGCTTCTTACATGATGAATGGATTTAGGAGTGGGCCAACTTGCAATTGCCTCAACCTTGTTTGGGTCAACTTTAATTCCTACTAAAGATACAACATAGCCAAGAAATATAATGCAATTCATGTAGAAAAGGGATATTTTTGCATTAGCATACAACTTTTGCTCTCTTAACATATGAAACACTTATTTCAAATGCTTAAAGTGTTGAGAATTTGATTTGTTATAAACAAGAATGTCATCAAGGTACACAACAACAAATTTACCCATGAATGGTCTAAAGACATAAGCATAAGTTGCTTGAAAGTGCTAGGTGCATTAGAAAGCCCAAATGGCATGACCAACCACTTAGAGACCATTTTTAGTTTCAAAGGCTGTCTTTCACTCATCTCTAGGTCTCATTTAAATTTGATGATAACCACTCATAAGATCCAATTTTAGAGAAAATAACATAACCATGTAATTGATCAAGTAAATCATCAAGTCTAGGAATAAGAAACTCATACTTGATAGTAATTCTATTGATGGCTCTGCTATTTGTGCATATATGCCAAGATCCATCCTTCATAGGTACTAAGAGGGCTGGAACAACACATGGACTCATGCTTTCTCTCACAAATCCCTTCATTATCAAATCTTCAATATGCCACTGCAACTCTTCATGTTCTTTAGGATTTATGTGATAAGCTACTTTGTTTGGGAGGATAAAGTATGGAATTAGGTCAATTTGGTGCTAAATATCTCTCATTGTAGGTAGGTCAGGGATTGTTTCATCTGGCACAACATCTACAAATTTTTTTCTAAAAGAGGTTGAGCTAGTGCATTATGTTCCCTTAATTTAGCGATGGGTCTTCCACAAGCACAATAATATACATTTCTTTATCCTCTAAAAACATCTTTTCAATCAAATTGCTAGAAAGTAAAGTATTCCCCTCCCCATTTGTATACTTGGGAACATGATTTGGTTTCATTGGAACTAAAACAATTGTAGCACCATCCTTCAGAAATGAGTAAATGTTTTTGTAGCCATCATTAACTACTTTCCTATCATATAACCATGGTCTGCCTAACAGCTAGTGAGCAACATCATATTAGACTTCATCTCTATAGTTTTGCCTAATTAAAAATTCTACTAAGCATGTTATGCTTACCTTTACCTCAATTCCTTTGTGAATCCATTGCATTTTGTAAGGGCAAGGATGCTCTTTGGTTTTCAGGCTTAACTTCTCCTCCATCTTTTTTGCTACCACATTAAAAGTGCTTCCAGTATCAATAATGAGGTCACATAATTTTCCATGAGAAGTGCACCTAGTATGAAAGATGCTTTCCTATAACCACTCATTTTCATCTTGCATAAAAGTGGTGTTCAAACTTCTCTGAATCACAAGCATTTAACCCTTATCAACATAGATAACTTCTTCATCATAAACAAAAGGTCCCTAACTCTTCTTCATGCTCTTCAACATCTTCCTCCACCAAGGTCACAACTCTATGATTTGGGCATTCAGAAGCAATATGCCCATAGCCCTGACATTTAAAGCATCTTTTTGAGCTGTTATTAGAAGAACTAGCTTATTTGTCACATTTGGAAGCACTTTTATCACTAGAAGACTTGGTGGAAGAGGGTGGCCTCAAACTCAAACCACTTCCTTAGTTTGAAGGAAAAGTTCTAGTGGCTGATTTTGGAGCAACCTTCTGAACCTCCTTCCAATAGTCAAAGCAAGCTTTCTTACATTGTTGAAAAGACCAATATGGTTGCAATCAAATGACACCACCAATTTCCCTTTTCAGGCCTCTTAAGTATTGGGCAATAGTTTGCTCTTCCAATTCAACCACATCACCCTTTGTCATGAATTGTTCAAACTCCATAATAAATTCCTCCATACTCATTTTAGTTGTTGCTAAAGAGGGTAAATTTTCATGTACATCTCCATTCGATAATCCTTAAGTAAAAATCTTCTTTTTAACTCCTTCATTTTCTTTTGTGTTCTATTTTTTTTTTCTTTTTTCTTGATCTCTTTATTTCTTCAAGTTTTGCCACCATAGAGAAGTATACTTCCTAAGTTTTTAGAGCCACCAACTTGACATTCCTATCCTCAGGAAACTTTTTATATTCAAAAATACATTCAATAGTATGCAACTAATCAAGGAACTCTTCAAGTTGCATTTTTCCCTCAAACTCAAAAATTTCAATCTTCATGTCAAATCCTTTAATGTTGAAAAAATTCCTTCAAAAAGGAGATTGACAAGAAGAGGAGCCATTACTTGATTCTTGAGGATCATTGGAAAATGAGCTTTCATGTGTAGTATCAACATAATCATCATCATCATCATGTGTCCCTTCATACTGATTCAAGTGCTGCTAGAGTCATGAAGTTGTCTCCTTAATTCATCCATCTCAAAATCAAGACTCTCTCTTTCTAGAGTTGCAATATGCTATCCATAATGAGCCATGAAACCTAGGTCTTGTGTGTTATGCTCTAATACTAAACTTGATACAAGAAAAGGATCCAATAGTAAGCTTCACTCCAAGGAGATAGGAGAAACTCCACCATTTTAGAGATACAAGACTAATTGCACTCACTACTCTTAAGGGATCCACTCAAGAGATATAGAAAAGCTAAGGTTAAGTCACCACTCAATGGAATCCAACATAGAGATACATAACATAGAAAAAAACCTTTTCAAATTCCTTAAGGTAAGAGTTTAATTATTCACAAAATGTCTACCTTTTCAAATACTAGAGAACATTATAAATAAAGGCTTTGGAACATCCTTCCAAGCATAGGAAAATGCTTCAATATCTTGACTTTTTACTATCTTGGTAGCTAGTAAAGGAACTTGACTCTTGATGTTCTAAATTCATCTAAATCTAGGACATCTAGAGCTTTTAAATGGCTACTCATGACTATCATTAGGCTTAGGAAGGTCTAGTAGTAGTTGGAACAAGTTTGGCATGCAATTCATTGTTCTGATAGCATAATGAGCATTTTTTGTGCTTGGCTTAGGTCTAAGATTAATTTGTGGTTGTCCTTAGGAGATGCTCCTACATCACACATTGTTGGCTAATCTCTTTAATATCAATTATGGTCTCTCAACACATTAAGGAACTTGCTCTTTTTAGTTAGGAATGAATTAGAAGCGTTAATGACTAAAAGAGTCTCATTTTCCCCAAGAAAAGCATATTTCAAATTTGGTGAAAGTGGATTTAGCTCAAGATTTAAGGGTAAGACAATCAAAAGAGCTAACATAGGATTGAAGTATCCTAAAGACATTGCATGAGCATTCTCAAGGGATTTTAGCACTACCTTATCCAACATTGATGTGAATTCCCTTACTTCTTCATCATTTTTTCCATGATCTTCTGTATTTAAGGCCAACTCTAAGTTGTCTGCCATTTGATCCTATAGAAAATTTGAGGGAAATATTAAAATTTTAAGTGGTTTATAAGAAAAAAGTTACTAGAATCTGAGGGTAAAGATAAGTAATTAAAAAACTAAAAACTCCATAGTTTTCAACATGAACTATCATAGTAAGCTTTCCATCTTATATGGTAGTGATTGTTTTGGCTCTAGCCATGAATGGACGTCCAAGTAGAAGAGGAAACTCAGTAACAAATTTTGAATTCCTCTCCATATCAAAAACAACAAAAATTTGCAGGATATAAATTAGTTTGTCAACTTGAACCAAAATGTCTTCTACAATGTCTCTAGGATATTTGATTAAATGATTGGCAAGTTGTAAAGACATTTTAATAGTCTTTAATCCTCCTAATCCTTAATTATAGGTAAGTGGAATATGGCATCAAGTTGATGCTTGCCCCCAAGTCTAGCATAGCCATTTCCATACTCGCATTCCCCACGGATATTTGTGTTAAAACTTCTTGGATCCTTTAATTTAGGTGGTAATTTATGTTGCAGCATAGCACTTACTATTTTAGAGACAATTACTTTCTCATTCAATTCATACTTATGCTTACAAGTGTTCAATTCTTTCAATAATTTTGCATAATTTTGCATGTTCCTAATCATGTCAAGGAAAGGTAAGTTCACATTTAACTTAGACAAGATATCATAGATGTTAGAAAATGACTTATCCAATTTGCTTTTCTTCAAATGACCCAAAAAAGGAACTATTGGCACGTATGGTTTTGATGTGCATTAAGGTTCTGATTGACTTCTATTATCCCTCCTCCTTAGTTTCTTTGGCTAAAAAAATGGTTGTAATTTTTATCAAACTTAGACTTAACCTTATTTTCAATTATCTTACCACTTCTTAGTATTGTAACAACTTTAGCTTGCTTAGATTAGCTAGGGAGTTTTCATGGTACATAGCCTTGGATGGCCTTAGCAATTTGTTCCACTTGCACTTTTAACTTTGACAAAGATGCTTACTATTGCTAGAATTTTCAGCCATTGTTTTGTTGCTTACATTGACAAACTTGTATAAAGTTTTGCAAAGTCCCTTTTAACATAGGCTTTCTAGGCTGAAAGAAAGATCCAACTTGAATTTGATTCTGGTTGCTGCTTCAACAAAAATTTGGATGATTGCTCCACCCAGGAGTATAGGAATTAGAGTAAGGGTCATTCTTAACCTTTGTGTTCTAAGCATTCATCATATTTGCCTGTTGTACCATTTCTAGAAAATGCCAATGAGAGGGATAAATGTTAGTAGAAGACATTCACTCTATAGATAGTTCACTAGAAGCATTTGACCTTGCATCCATCATGATCATGCACATGCTTTTCATCTGCCATGTCAGTTCTTATATATGCATGGCTAAGTCCGTGTGAGAATTCAGCTCACAAATGCCTCTCAACTTCCTTCTAATACTCTTCTACTGCAAATTGGTTCCAAGCATCTTGTAATGATCATAAGTCTCTTGCACTGTTCTTTCTCTCATTGCACCCTCTGTAGCTTTGTCTACCATGGCTTGACAAGCCTGGGTTAGTCCATCATAAAAGATTTGATTTTGAAGTTCTAAGGTATACCTATGATGTGGACATTGGGTTAATAACAACTTGAACTGCTCCCATGCCTTATGGAATGCCTCATCGTCTGCCGAAGTGAAAGTAGCAATCTTACACCTTTATTATGTGGTCTTGGCATGTGAATGAAATTTACTAATGAACTTGTTGTACGCTTGCTCCCATGTCATCAATGAAGTTGGGGTCGCTCCTGTAAACCATATTTTTGTACAATCCTTCATGGTGTAAGGAAAACACCTCAACTGTAATTCATCTTTAGATAGACCTTGCAAAAGAAATGTTTGAACCATAGTGTAAAAATCATTAATGCTTAGAAGTAGCAGCATGAAAAGAAGGAAGCATATTACAATTAATGTTCTTAAGCTCATAATTTCAAGCTGCTTCATTGAGAACTATGCAAGATAGAGAAGTTTCAATGGTCAGCTGTGCATAGTCCTTTATAGGACGATCTTGAGGTTCCACCACCATATTTTGCTCCAACTCATCTTCTTCCTCAGATTCAGAATGTGATAATGAATGTGAAGCTTGTCTTCCCTTTTTTGATTTCTTGACTTTCAATGTTACATTTGTACAACAATTGTTCCATTCTCAATGATCATTGACCAAGCATTCACTCTTAAAGAAAAAAAAAAAAAAGAAAAAGAAAAAGATAGCAATAAAATAAAATGAAAAATGTGTAGCAAAATAAAATTGAAAAAATTCAGTCAAATCTCCAACAATGGCACCAAAAACTTGATGGACAAAAAGTTATACCTCATAAGTGAAGGATCAATAGTAATACAGCACACAAATGCAAGGGTAGTTTCCACAATGATTTGTCTAATTTATTCAAATCATTTAACTTTGCAGTAGATAAGTTATGCCATACATATGACAATAGTCAAATTGGTACAAGAAAAAAGAGTTTAGAACCTACTAAGTTCATATTCAATATAGATAATAGTGCTATAAACTTAGTATGGAATTAAGCACAATTAATGGACTTAAAATATAGAACTGATTTAGAACTCAAGTTACATCAAATTCCTAGATATGAATTTAGTTCATAAACATCATGGCAAATCAAAACAAGTACTATATATGGCAAAAAAATTTAATTTCAAAAGAACCTTTCCTTTTTACTAATCCAACTTCACACACTTCAGCCTATCCAATTTGCACCTCTAGTTTTTATTTTTTTGTGTTTTCCTTTCCTTTTTGAACAATAGCTTGCTCCCTTTTTATAGCAGAATATTGCCTCTTATCATGTAATCTTTCTCTCATAATCTTAGCTACCATCTAGTCCACCAAACACACATCTCTAATTTTTAATAGCAATTAAAACTTGTGCAACTTTTATATTTCAGGTTATTCTTTCCTAATCTATCCCTTCAATTTTAGCACTTTATTTCATTGACATGTCTCCTTCAATCCCTAAAATAGTTGCAGAATCATGGCTGCTGATCTCTGTCCATAAATCATGCCCAATGATCTCATTAAAAATACATTTTAAATCTCATAATTCCATCAAATTCAACTTGCAATGAAAACTCTTGCTTGAAAATGATTAAATTGGACTGTGCTATAAACTCAAAAGTTGTAAATCGATGTCTAAGCTTTGTAGGTTCAAGAGTCACATCAATTCAACATCAACTCCTATATTTTTTTAAGGCATTCAAATGGTTGATTACAAGAAATAGATTAGGATGTCTTGTAAGTTAATTTCCTCTACTCCTTTTCCTTTTTGTCCTCCAATTCATGTCATGATCATCAAAAGTTACTTCTAAAATCACTCATCTACAAAACACTCACTAAGCATATCAAACAATCAATTTAAGAAGCATAAATCACAAAAAATAAAACATAAATGATGTCACAATTATGACACTATCATTAACTAATGATCATAATTTTAATGAATTCCTATAAATAAAAGAGTAAAGGAGGAGGAATATGGTTTTAATTAAGCTAATAAATATGAAAACAAAATACCAATTGTAAATAAAATTAATAGATGAACACACCTTCAACAATAAGGATATTTACACCATTGGATTCATAATTGATCATTGACACTAAAGATTATTAATTCTTTAATTGAATATTTGGTTTAGAATATTTAAAAAAAATTTTATTATTCTAAATCTTTCCTTAGTGAGATAGGTTTTTCAATTAATCTCTTATCAATAAAACAACATAGGACAAGCTCTTTAAATATAATTTATTGATAGCATTAAGATAAGAAAGATAGCTGAAACTAAACGACAAATTCACAAGTTGATTTGTTTAATTTGGACCATGTTCACCATAGAAGTTAGACAAAGATGACCATAATTATCAATTTCTATTTGTTAGTGTTAGAATTACATACTTGAATTCTAAATTAGCATTAGAACATAAAGTATAATTGTCTAATATGCTCCTAGATCAAACAATATAGCAATATAATTATAAAATAATAATAATAATAATAATAATAATAATAATAGAATAACATGAGAATTCAAAGTAAAGAATTAGATTAGAAATTAAAATTAATAAGTTTCATAATGCTTCCCCTAATGACTTCAATCCTTATAACTAAAAATAAAACCCTAATCTTGCATATCATAAGCATGTACAAGAAAGAAAGAAAAGATAGGTATGCATATGTATATGCTTTTGGTACTCTAACATATCTATTTATAGCTTTAAGGGAGAATAAAAATAACCTAAAAAAGGATAGACACTTCCTCTTTGGAACCGACTTAGCTTTTTCAAAGAAAAACTCCTAATTAGATTACAATAGCTTTTACCAGCCTATAAGTTGGATTGAGGACATTGGTTTATGGCTCAATTCTTCTTGGATCTCTACAAATAAGCCTACTTTAGAAAGTTTAGGATGTCTATTTTAATTCTCATGAAGGCTCCAAATCCATCAAACAAAGTTTAGAATGTGAAATTCTCAAAATAACCTCTAGTGGTCAAGTATTTTCAAGACTGCATCTTTAAACTTCAAAATTGCTTGAATCCACTTGGTCTTTTCCTTAGACAAAAAAATCAACCCAAATAAGTACATATAGGACAAAAATACACTAAAAAGGTTAAATAAAAGAGAATAAATATAATGCAAAGAAATACTCATCAGAAAACCAACAACCAAGATAGTCTAAAATGTTCCTATATAAGGAACTCAGCTACTATAACAGAGTTTTAAGCTTTTCCTCAAAATTTTTTCTCTTCTTTTTTCATTCTTTCTTATCTAACACTAACAAATGGTATCAAAGCTCCTTTGATCCTACAAAGGTTGTGAGAAAAGGAGTAATGATAGATCAATAAATTAGAGAGAGAAAACAAGGAATGAAACTGCAGCAAAGAAAAGCCAAAAAGCAAATATGGCTTCTGGTAGTGTCTCACTTCCTGCACTTCTAATCCTTAATGGCACCAATGTGGATAGTAAAGATGAATGCCTATTTGAGGGCCTTTGACCTTTGGGATATAGTGGAAACAAGAGGAGAGCCTCCTACACTACTCGAGAATCTCATTGTAAATTAGATTAAGCAAAAAAAGGTGGAAAGCTTAGAGAAGCTTTAAAACACTTACATGTATCTAATCATCACTCTCAAATGTCATTTTCATAAGGATAACGACAAGTGAGATAGCCAAAAAAGCATGGGAAAAGCTTCAAGATAATTTCCATGACAATGATAAAGTAAGAAAAATGAAGTTTTTAAACTTAAAAAGCGAATTTGAGATGTTGAGATTTTTGATCTATCAATCATGCCTATGACAAGAAAGAGATTAAGCAATATTCCAAGCAAGATAAATTCTTTTTTAAGGGAATTAACTGGTGCATTTCCTAGAGTACTTTGAGTGAATTGTTGATCTAAAAGGCCTATAGTAGTGGTCCTTTTGGCCACTTTGGTATGAATAAGACATTGGCAAAGCTTTAAAAGCATTTTTATTGGTAAAAAAGATAGGTAAGGATGTTTAGACCATTATGGAGAGATGGATTGTGCGCTAGTAAAATAAAAGCCATGAATCATCCAAAGGTCCGTACACACCACTTTTGGCTTTAAATGTTCCTTAGGTTGATGGAAGTATGGAGTTCACTCAAGGGCTAACTAGAAAATAAGGAGAAAAGCATTCAATTGTGGTTGTTGATTGATTCTCAAAGATGATACATTTTGTACTATGCATATAAAACTAATAATGCTACTTATATGGCTAACTTGATCTTTGATCGAGTTGTCATGTTCTTTGGAAGACCTTGTGGCAAAAAATTGTAGCTAAGCTTATTGTTTAGTACAACTTGCAATCCACAAACTGATGGCTAAACTGATCTAGTGAATTGCATAGTGACAACTTGTTCATTTAGAATTTGCTTATAATAAGAGTCCCCTTCATACTACCAATCAATTTCCATTTGTTGTAGTGTATGATAGTAATCCAATCATTCCCATTGATCTTACTACCAATCACTTTCCATTTGTTATAGTGTATGGTATTAATCCAATCATTCCCATTGATCTTATCCTCTTTCAAATTTTGAGAAGGTTAATTAAAGCCTAAGAAAGAACTAAGATCTTAAACAAGCTTTATAAATAGATTAGAGCTTGAATTTAGAGACAAAATGAAATGTATAAGAAAGTAGCTAATAAGTATAGAAAACCTACTCCTTTTGCTCCAAGGGACTTTGTTTGAATTCCTTTGCAAATAGGACAATTTTCATCAAAGAGGAAGTCCAAATTAATGCTAAAGGTTAAGGGTCCCTTCAAAGTACTAAAAAAGATTGGTGACAATGCATACAATATTGATTTGTTGGGATATTACAATGATTCTAGTACCTTGAATGTCAAAGTCCTTTCTCCTTATTTGGTGGTTAATGACTTTTTGGATTTGAGGAGAAATCCTTCTCAACTAGGGGAGTCTGATGCTTTTCAACAAAAGGCTCTTAATAAAATTGTCACCAGACACATTATACACTAAATGAGAAAATATTGTATAATGGTTGCATGGAAGAAGTGCTTAATCAACTGATCACTGATAAGCACAAGACTATTTAGAAAATAGTTATCTAGAGATATCCTTCTCTAGCCCACTTTGCTACATTGACATATGTCTTGAAGTAGTAAGGCCTAATCTCTCGTATTTGTGGATGTCCAAGCACTAAATTAGAGTCAAATAATCTTATGAGACTTTTTATTCTTCTACACATTGGGAGAACATGTCTAATAAATAGTTTTTGGTAATTGTAAAGTTTATCTAGATAGTAGAATTATGTTTAATGAGTGTAAACTATCTAGATAGTGAGTTTGTAATAAGTTTTAATGTTATGCCTTATAGAATTTTCTATAATCCATTAAATTGAGTTAAACTCCCAACATAGATGGTAACTTGGTAGATTTTATGAAAACTAAGGGGTTACTATTTTAAACTTGGTTTTTGTATCTTCTTGCAGATTCAAGAGGTCTTGTAGCTTAGCTTGTATCACTATTGGTGGTTGAATTCCCTTTAACATTTCACCCAAACATCTTTATTTCCTTTCATTCCTACCCTTATTCACATCACTTGTCCTTTTTCTTTTGTGATGGTTCCAAATTAGTCTTTTCCCTTAGATTTACTCCCCTAGTAAAGAATTTTACCCTTCTCAACAAATTTGTACAAGATCTTCTTGAAGCCTTTGAGTTGCTTTTCTATCATAGTCGCCTTTTGATTTCATCATCTAAGGACCAGTATGGTTCCATCTCAATGATATTAGGATTGTTCCTACTTAATCCACCCAAAAAATTATGAACTCTTATTCATTTCATAATTGAACTCTTCTTCAAGACTGAAATCATTTTGCTTTAAGGTGTGGAGTTTTAAGTATAAGAAATGCCTATAACTTTCTAGGATGAATTGTTTTTTTATTCAATCTTTTCATTTGTTACCAACTTCTTCTCTCCTACCATGCCAAATTCTCCCCAGCAAATAAGCTCAATCTTTTATTTTTAAACTCAACTTTTTTGTAAGGTCAAGGCCTTGGGAAAAAGGGGGTATTTCCATTCTCCATGGATATATAACTAAGAGCTTTGATAT
>JBAPLJ010002054.1:0-15451 GCA_037832345.1 Rhizophora mangle
GGATGTTTGCTGCAAATCTCAACTCGGCAGCCTGAGCTTGCAATCAACCAGAGCATTCCCGTAGATGAAAGTTATCAAATGATTCCGATTGTTTGAGTTAAAAAAAAATTCTTGCTTTGGTGTAAGCTTACAGCACCTTTTATTTGTATTTTTATTTTTTCTGACAAAGAATCCCATACAAACAATCCCAAAGCTTACTTTATGGCTCGATTTTAAGGATAATCAAGCCTCCAACCCATGACAACTCACCAAATCGTCATGAGTTTGTACTTAATATAGGATTAGCTAGTACTTCGAAAAACACTTGGAAAATTAATAATTTAAATTTTTATTTTTAAAATTTTAAATTATAAATTTAATAAAAAATTTATAAAAATAAAAGTAATTGATTTATTATATAATTTATATTTTAATATTTTTTAATAAATTTTTTAAAAAAAATTATTGAACTAGTCATATCGAGTTGACTATCATCCAATTGTTTGCCATAAATCATTTGTGGCTGGGGAATTTTTGAAGCTAGGGAATGATCTGGGAGCATAAAATTCTACGCCATGGAAGGGAAGTCCTAGGCGTTCCTTGCTCCCATGAACCGCAGGTGCCAACAAATCAGATGGAGGACTACGTTGACGCTGCGGTCATGCCATTGTCATCAGCCTATTCATCAAGTGGTCAATTTGTTGCCGATTACCCTATTCTTCTCTCCAGCTGGGATGCCTAAAACATCTGTTGAAACATTCAGAGGAATTGTGGGTGGACTCACTTTGACATGCAGTGCATTTATTTCCTCGAACACTGCATAAGATGTTGAGTACAGCTAATGTGGGAAATCCTAAATGTTATCGGTTCAAGTTCTGTAGCAAGTAATGTTTGCTTAGGTTCCATAAATGTGTGTTTAGGCTATTTCTTGTCTTTCATCAAAGTCATATATATTTTTGCACCTAAGTAAGTTTAAACATAATATATATAATCCTTTTGTCTTTCAGTATTGTCCCTTGTAAATTTGATCATTTATTTTTTTTTTGTCGTTTTCTTTTCTTTGTGCTTATGATTATCGTAGGAATAAATATCATTGTCCTTTTTCTTTCACATCTAATGCTCTTCCCTGGGACACATGGTGGCCGAAAACGAGGAGATTGGCGTTTGGCGGTTCTACTTATATGCTTCCACTCTCCTTGAATGAAATCTTTGCTCTGATAATTCCCCGGGGGTAACTGGTGGCAACGGGTTGCAGCTCTCCTCTTCTCTGCTTCTCGATTCGAATCAATTCTTATATGATTGATAATGTGTTGGACTCTGATAGACAGAAGTTTCTCTTGGCATGGGGCGACTCGGTGTTGTGGCAATGTCACGATCGTGATTGTACATTTGGAATCTTCGTTAATAATTGTCCTTATGTGTAAAATAAGAACAGATATCCAACAACGATCGCATGAAACTTTTTGTAGCCTCGTTTAAGAAACTTCTTGCGTCACCTTGAGTATGGCCGTATAGCGGTTGGTAAAATGAAATTAATCGAGAATGATTCGATATCGGTGACAATGAAAAGGTCTTTGTCTTTGCTTCACTTCACATGATTAGACCATATCCTACTACACAACCCTCCTATTTAGGCATCATAGTCAACAATCCGCATTACAAGTTAGCTAGGAATGTGAATAAACACTAGACTAGCAACTACCTGGTATTATGTTTTACATTAGACTTGGATCATTTAGCCAACAGCACCTTAAGCAAGAAATGTAGATGTAATCCTCATTGTTCTCATATTTCCTTTCCTATTCCGTTGGCGGTCAAAAATTTTGATGCCATTTTAGACAATATTCAATGGATATATCCCTACATAAGCTCTCAGCGAGAGGACTAAGTTAGGCATTAAAGTGTCAAAAAGGCATTGCAATATTGCACATGAAATCATGCAGTTGCAGAAGGTATTGATGGGTTTAAGCCAATTTATCTAACAAGATTGCTTCGTTGCCACTCCAAATAATAATCTTGCGTTACTTCATGTGGGTCTCAGCTAAATTTGTGTAAAATCGAGGATACAAATGTTCCAGAAATTCCCAAAAGAGGGGGACTGTTTGTAATATAGATTACTGCCACTTCATTCAATGTGGTGCATGTTGAGTGATATTAAAAGCTATTTCTAAGACCTATGTCACAAAAGTGAGATCGACCCCTTGTTGTAGAGACATTCAATTACAGGGTCTATGAAATGGGGTTAATCAACCGTGTTATGTCAGTCTATTATAGAATTATTATATCCAAACGATGCTCATGGGATGATTGAATATTCAAAAAACAAAAAAAAAGAATACCATAAATGACCTAGGAGAGCGGTTCTTTTGTTACGGATATAAACCGCTACATAAAACTTATAAGGAATCACTTATAACTGCAGTGTAATGTAAAACTTTTAAGGAATCACTTATAATTGCAATGCAAATATATTTTCATTAATAGTTAATTTTATACAATAATTATACACAATTGTAATTCAAAATTATCACGTTATTTAAAAAAATAGTGATTATAAATATTTAAATAGTGCTCTTCCATTACCATTAATTCCTTTTTTTGACAATAAAAAGAAAAAATAAAAATTTGGAATCATTGTGTTTTTTTTTCTCTTTTTAGAAAAAAGGAAGTTTAAGTTTTTTTTTTTTTCTAAAGAATAAGATAATAGTCTTAGATTACAATTTTTTTTTGTTTTGAAAATAAAAAAATAAAATAATAATATTGAATTGTTATCTTTTTTTTTAAAAATTTTTTTATTTTTTTTAATAATAAAATGAGACAATAGTTTGAAACTGTTATTTTTTTAAAATAAATAAAGCATTTATTTGAAATTATTATTTATTTTTTTTCTAAAAATAAAAAGATAAGATAATGATTTTAAATTATTATTTAATTTTTTTTAAAAAATAAAATGATAAAATAATAGTTTTAAATTACTATTTTTTTTTTAAAAAAGAATAAGGTAGTGGTGTGTAACTATTATTTAATCTCCTTTTTTTTTTAATAAATAAAAAGGGATAAGGAAATAGACTTAAATCGTTTCCTAATTCTTTTTTAAAAATAATGGGATAATGAATTGTTGCTTATTCATTTAAAAAAAATAAAAAAATAAGATAGCAATTTTAAATAGCTACCTCTCTTTTAAATTTTAAAAGTTTAGTAGATAAACTAAATATATTGTAAATCAAGGGCTTTAAATCGGTTTTCCATCTGTAGCGACTTATCCAATCTCCTCTTTCATTTTTCTCTCTCCACAGCCGATTTACGGCGGCTCCAAATCTAAATCCAAGTGTGTTTTCTTTTACGTGGTGTATGCTTTTATCTCTCTCGATCAATGGATCTCTTGGGGTTTTAGATTTCACAATTTTTTGATCTCTATGTAAGATTGGTTTTCTGAATCAAGATAGAAATCAATAATTTCACTTGCAAAGAAGCTTCCTTCATAATCTAATGTTTTTACTTTTGCTTCAATTTAGAACCTAGGTTAAGATTTCCTAAAACAACTTTCATTTCACTATGAATTTTTCTCTTTTCATTTGAATAAAATCGTGGCACTGGCTATCATGAAACATCTTTTTGGTTGTGACCCCTTTACATTCTTCCACCCCCACTCCCATTGAATAATTTCTGAGGTTGCACTGTCTTGTTTCATTGGGGCTTCTAGGCTTGGTTATCTTTGCATGGTTGCTGTAGCTTTACTTACATCTTGGTGATTTTGAGTTGTGGTATTCTTGTTTTGGTAGTTCTTTTTCATATATCAAAAGTTATTGGCACATATAATTGATGTATGAATCATCCTTATGGTGCTTCTGCAATTTGTACTACTTGTCTTGTAGATCTTTATTAGGCAAAAGAATTGTTGTTATTCTAAGGCATTAGAAAATCCAATAAAGGTACACATGCTGCCTTATGAATACCTATAATAATCTTGGATTGGTTTATGCTCATTTGAAGTTTTCCCTTTTCCTTTTTTTTTTTTATAGTCTGTTTTTGTTAATATGAATCAATAAATAGGAATAATGGGAGGTATATTTCCCTTCCTTCCCATATCTCTATAAGTTGATGATGCAAATGTGTAATTGTAAATGTACTTGCATGTAGAGCCACCTAATAGGTGTAGAAATGATAATGATTAGACTTTTAAATTGAATTATATTGATAATATATGTGGGAAAAAGAAAAACACCAAACCGATTGTAACTGATTTGGCTAATTTGCTTCAGTTCATTAACTTATTTGGTTTGCTTAACAAACCTTGTTTCTATTGCACTCTTATTCTTATGGTAATTAAAATGCTAACAAAATTATTGCCCTTCTTATAGGCAGTTAAGAGGATAAAAACCTCTTTGCTGTTTGCAAAAAAAATAGAATGTATTGGAAAGGTAACATTATCTTAAATTTTCTTTCTTTTTCTTCCATGTAAGAATACTTTGACATGGTGGTAGAAAAGGAAGCAAACCATGGAAAGTTAATTAAACACAATTTTATTGCTTTTACACTAGCAAAATGAATGGAAGTTCCAAATTAGGATCTCACCTTAATGTTTTTAAAAGTTAAAATTAGACTTTAAATGGACTTTTTAATCAACTTTGTGTTCTTTGTGGTCATGATTGATGTTTATTCCCTCCTACAAAAGAAAAAGAAAATTCTAACCTTTGTGGAACTAAAAATTATTCTTTCTAGTTTTGCATAAATAACACCAATTGTCTAACATGTTAATACAAGAATGTCTGTAAAAGCACTTAAAATTGTTCAAAACTCCATTCCATAACCAAAATTCATCTACCTAAGCACTTTAATCATGACATTGACAAGCAACACCTTATTTATACATATACCTTTTTCTTTACAAGGCATCTACTTATCATTACTATGCTATGTTGTATGCAATTGAAATATATATGTGTTTATGGCCATCATTATTGGCCTTAAGTAATTAAGCTTGTTCTTAAAGGTTAGAGGAATTTGTTATTATATTTCTCATTTATGTTATTTAAAATGTTGTAGCTAATTCCATTTAACTAATTGACATATACGTTTTGTTTTTGATTTGATTTTTGTTTAAGTAGAATATAATAAATATACTTTCTTAAATTTTTCTCTTGTTTTTTTTTTCCCTACTTTCACTTTATTATTTGCTTTGTTTGATTAAAGATTGTTTTATCAATATGGAAGATAGAAGATGGATGAATTTTGATAGATTGAGTAATGAATACTTAACTAGGGTTAAAAATTTCTTAAATGAGGTTTTCACTATTTTTGCTAAAGGAGATGACATATCTTACTTTTGTAAAAAATGTTATTGTCATTATTAGTACTTTATAGCTATAGTTTATGAACATTTAGTCATTCATGGGTTCATATGGGATTATAAGATATGGATTTTCCATGTTAAGGGACCATAATTAAGTAGGGCGATAAATGAGGCTGAAATTAAAGTTGATAAAAATGATGATATTAATGGGCTTTTAAATGAAACCTTTAGGGATATAAAAGGACTAATAGATTCTAAGAATGTTGGGAAGAGTCTTAATGAAGCTAAAATGTTTTACAATTTAGTTGAAGAAGGACAACAAGAATTATACCCTAACTATTAGACCTTTTTGAGGCTCTTATTTGCAACTAAATTATATCTTTTTAAGTGTCTCTATGGTCTTAATAATGTAACATTTGGAGATATGTTAAAATTAATTAAGGACACATTCCCTGATGCTTAAGTTCCTAGTTCGTTTAATAAAGTTAAAACTATGGTGAAAGAATTAGGACAAGCATAATGTATTTTCTAGGACAAGCATTAAGATAGAGAGTTGTCATATATATGGGGTTGCTAGATGGAAAAAGATTAAGGAAGTTGAAGAAGATGAAATCTCTAATGTATTTTCAAAAGTCCCTTGTGTGTCAGCTAAAATCTAAGATATTTCCCTTTGAAATCCAAATTTTAAAGACTTTGCATGTGCTCAAAAATGATTGATAATATGGTTTGACATATAAAACGTTGACTTATAGATGGTAACATGAGACATTCTGCTGATAGTGAAGCTTAGAAACTTTTTGATATATTGTATCCATCTTTTGCAAAAGAACCTTGAAATGTGAGATCAGGCTTGGTTAGTGATGGATTTAGTCCATTATGAACCATGGGCATTGCATATAGCACATGGCTGATTGTGCTTATTAATTACAATTTAGTACCTTGGCTTTGTATGGAACCAAAATATATGATGTTTAGTATGATTATTCTTAGCCTTAATTCACCTACGAGAGAGATGTGTTTTTGTAGTTATTAATTAAAGAATTAAAGGAGTTGTGGGAGTATGGTTTGGAGATATATGATGCATGTAATAAGTAATCTTTTCAAATGCATATAACCTTATTATAAACTATTAGTGATTTTCTAACATATACAATATTGTCGGGTTGAAGTACAAAGGGAAAACTAGTATGTCATACTTGTAATTATAATACTTTTTCTAAATATTTATATCATAGTAGGAAAACATGTTATATGGATTGTCATATGCTCTTAAATGCTAAACGCCTTTGAAGAAGAGATAAAAAATCTTTCAATGGTAAGATACATTTAAAAGATGCTCCAACATCTTTGTTAGAGTTAGAGATTGTAACAAAGTTGCTTAACTTTGATAATTAATTTGGGAAGAAGCAAAAGGTAATCTTTGACAGACCATGGAAGAAAAAGTCTATTTTTTATTTATTATATTGGGAGAGTAATAAATGTCAACACAATTTAGAGGGAATGAATATAAAAAAGAACATTTGTCACAATATTCTTGGGATTATCTTTGACATTCTTAGTAAAACAAAGGATCATGCAAAAACTTATTTTGATTTATAGGACTTGGGGATAAGAAAAGAGATTTAACTTGTTCTTTTTAATAATGCTTGATACATTTATCTACTTAAAGCATGATATTCAATGACACTGGAGGAGAAAATCATGTTTTATACCATTATAAGATGTGTCAAACTTCTTTAGGATTGTGTATCTAATATTTTTAACTCATGAATAAAAAAGAGAAGAAAATTTTGAGGTATAAGAATCATGATATATACTTATTGATACATTACCTTCTTCCAATTGTAATTAGGAAGATAATATTAAAGTATTTTGTTATGACTTTGACAAGATTGAAATCATTTTTTAAATCAATATACAATAAAATTTTGAAATCAAAAGACTTGGGTCACTTATAGGGTGAAATTAGTGAAACACTATCAATTAGAGATGATTTTTGCTCTAAATTTTTTTGATATTATATTGCACTTACCTATACACTTAGTTGATGAAATTAGACTTAGTAGGCTTATGTATTGTCATTAGATGTTTGAGATTGAGAGATACTTATGCAAATGAAAATTGTATATGTGTAATAGAACTCAACCTAAAGGATCCACTAAAAAAGGGTATTTGGATGAAGAGTGATTGGTGTTTTGCTTAAGATAGATGCATGATGGGGTGAAGACTCCTTTTACAAGATATAATCATTAATCTAATACAATATTAAGGAGTAAACACTTATATTTCCAAATAAAGGTCATGTAGTTAAGAATAAATGGAAAAGGAAAGGTAAAATCATTACTTTGGATGTTATTTTTTTTCAACAAGCACACAAATATGCATTGTTTTATTATAGAGATGAAGAAATTAAGAGATATATTGAGTAAGATAAACCAAACTTTAAATTGTCATTTAGTCTTGTTTACTTAAAAAATCATTCTTTATATTACTCATTATTTGCTATATTGTAGAGAGCATACATAATTGATGAGTAAACGACAAAAAAAGAGATGAGCCAGAGCACAAAATCATAGTCAAGAATTTTTCACTTGGTTTTAAGCCTATGTAGCAACTAAGGACATTCCTTCTTATATTTAGTGGTTATCTAATGGTCCTCATATTATGGCAAAGTGTTATAGTAGTTATCGTATTAATGGCTACAAATTCCACATAGGAGAATGTGATATAAGGTGTAAGACACAAAATAATGGTGTTACATTATCAATATTAATAGATAGTTTTACTATTTCAAAAGACTAAAATTTAATGAAGGGAGATGTGAGTTATTATCGGGCAATTGTAGAAATTATTGAATTGAACTATTGGAGTTAATTTGATGTTGTTTTGTTCAAATGTAATTGGTTTGAGTTGGAGACTGATGATTATGGATTTGTATGGGTTAACTCTGATAAATTATGCTATTAGAGTGATCTTTTTGTACTAGCAACTCAAGTTTACTAAATTTTCTTTATGGAGGTTCTAATTGAGAAAGACATTTATTATTTAATGCATAAGATTCTTAGAAAATTATTTAGGTTTGATGAAAAAGAAAATGTAATTGTACAAGATATATTATGAGGGGAGTCAAATGTAGCAGATTCAAATGTGGGAGGTATTGGTAATGTTGAGCAAGTTAATTTGATAAGAGAAGATATGCCTAGTACCATAGTTAGCCTACACACAAATGATCTACATTTTGAAAGAGGTTTAAGCAATTGAACGACAATATAGATGATGATGAAGAAACATTTTGGGAGTAGATAGATGCAAATAATTAGACAAAACAACTTAATAAGTTTTTTATTTTTTATTTCTTATTCTAATCTTTAATATGTTAATTGAGAATTATTACTTTGAGATTCTTTTTTTTCGTCCTTTTGTAGCAGTTGTATTACTGAACCGTAATTTATTCATTAATTTTGTGAAATATAGTGCACAGTATATGAATAGTATATCAAAAACACAATTTTGATTATTACTTTACTATTTATATAACTTTTAATTCTCTTGATCCTTTGACAGACATTAGCCATAAAGAACAAATTCGCTTAAAGGAAGAAAACTTTGTCTATTGCTAAAGAGGTGACAACTTCCTTATCAAGTATTTTAACATAGTAAATGTTAACAGAAGAGGCTCGTGTATAAGAAGAGACATAAACTCCTTAGTCAAATATTATCAAATTAAGTTTTTCTATTTCAAGTAGTGGGTTATAGTTAATTGAGACATTGGTAGAAAGAAATAGATAGCCAACAATGCATACTACTAGCTTAAGTGGGTAGCAATCTCAAGTATACAAATTTTGATAATCAATAATCGAAAGAGACAACTTCTAATCAAATGGGAATATAACCTTTCATGGAGATAGTATCGAAACAATAACAATAATAAGAAGAAGTATCGAGACAATAACAATAATAAGAAGAAACTATTCACGATATTAAAAAATATAACTTTTTATTATACTATTCACTAAAATTTTAATTTTTAAATTAAATATTTAAATATTTTTACTAATATTATTTTATTATATAAAAAAATTACCAATAATAATAAGAATAATACATGTAAGATAGGAAAATAAAAAAAAAATTTATTTTCTTAAATAACCAAAATCAACTTATAAGCGCGCATGACTAAACTCTATGTGGCTTGGGATTCGAAAGACTAAACTCTATGTGGCTTGGGATTCGAACATCAGGCTAGTCCCTAATCTTGTAGCTAAATGGGCCACTCAAGCAACTCATTCCTTAGCGAACCGTGAAATATGGGGGGTCCACTTCACACGTTTAGTCAAACGGTAAAAAGGAGGGCCCATAGCACATGGTGCGGTGGTGGACCCTCTTGACGAGTATTCTACTTTGGGGATGAAAAGAAATTTCACCCACTAACTCGAAATTCGGATTTGGAAGTCTTAAATTCAAATCGAGTTCATGGAATGTGATGAATTACGTAGTAGGTAAAAAAAAACCACTGCTTGTGTCGTTCCACTCATAAGTCAACACAATGAGCTTCTCAATAATTCAAAACAGAGTGAAGGTTCTAATATGTAAAATATGATTGTTGTTAGCAAAGAGCTTGAAACTTCTAAGAAAAAAAAAAAAAAAACAATGCACCATCAAGTCAACATATATATATATATATATACATACAAGGAAGAAACAAAAATAATAACATTACAAGAGATTTATTTACTAATTCTATATTCAAGAACATCATTAGTAATTATAAAAACAACAACAATAAAATTTTTAATTTTAAATTTAATTCAAAAATTAATTATATAAATTTTACTTTATTATTTCATTCTTAGTAATCATAAAATAATATCTTTACTATAAATAAAAAATTTAAATACAAAGAATATATTACAAACTTATCAATCGCTACAGAATACCAAACAACTAACTAAGCAATCCAACTCCACCAACAACACTGAAATATGAAAGAAAAAAAAATTAAATTTAAAATGAAAAATTTGACAAAAAAAAAAAAGAGAGAAAAGCATGAACCAATGGCTGACTAATTAACTAAGTTGCTGCACAAAAACTGGTTATACTTGCTCAGATAAAGTACAGTGTTCATTGGTCCCCTTTTAAGTGCAGAAATGATCCAATCTGAGGCTGCCTTATGAAAGTCTGACTCAATATGTGGAGAAAGCAATTGAGGAGTTATCGCAACCTGAAATTCAAAACGAAAATACAGAGAATTATATCCACCAATTCAAACTAGTTTTAGCCATGGAGGGTGGGAAGGTGACGGCAGCATTTCGAAAACAAACAATGCAGTGAAAGTTTCCCGTTTAAACGGTCAAATTTTGATTAATTGATAGATCGGAACTTAGATCTTAATCACTTGGTACCACAAGTTGATAGATAACTAGGAGTTGATGCTCCTGTGCCAACTTGTCCAGGGAATATTTACTTGAAGTCCTTGCCTAGGAACAATGGGTGGACATTGGGGCTAAAATGGCATGGATGATGCCGTGCAAGAAAATACCAGGCTGCCCCACCTACAACTGTTGTCATGATGATAGCCCCCAGTACAAGGCCCTCACATATGGTTCCAACTCTTCAAAATTCAAATGGCATGTAAAAAATAACTAACAATTGTGGATCCACGGATCAGTCATTTGGTAAATGGACCTTCTGAACATCTGAGCTGATAACACCTTAATGGACTCTATAAGGAAAACAGTGTTATAGCTTACAAATCCATCTTCAAGAGCCCTGAAGTCCAGATCCTCATCTGTATCTTCTAGCTCCTTGTCCAAAGATCATTTCTATGCAAAGCCCAGCAACTAACAGTCTAATAGTGCTTTGTTAAGATGTATTCCAAAGACCGTGACAAATAATTCCTATTACAAACAAAACTGTTATGTATAAGAAACAAACTTTTACATGCAGCAGATCATCGATATGTATATATATGCATGATGGAGATATATATTTTTTTTTTCTTAGGTACATACCTGATGGAGACTTTGTTGGGCGTGGTTTGGACTCTGCCATTGAGACTCCACTGCTAAGAGTTTCTGACTCTGTTTATGTTTTGTATGTCTGAATCTGATTTTAGGATTTGATTAGTGATTACAGGTCAATGGAAAAGCTAATTTCCTGTCTGTCCTCCTATTGAGCAAGATTCATCTGTGCAGAGGCAAGTGGGATGATGTCATGCTGACATGGATGGTTGAGTTGCCACTTGGCACACATTTGCATCATCAAAGTTTTTGTTACACGTCACATGGCCACAGAAGTCATCATATATTCAACCCAACATGCGCTTCATCTGTGGGTTTGAATTGAGTCCCTGAAAAATTTGATCCAAAGCAACAGTTGATACTGATATTGAATGGGCAATGTGTGAGTCCACCGATTCCGTAGCTAATAAAGCTTAAAAAAAAAAAAAAAAAAGGCTTTGCAGGTTGCCATAAAGGTTTCCAGAATCAGTGGAGTATGGACTTGAGGGTCGATTATTAGTGATTAAAAGGATTTCCACGCGTGATTAGCAATAACTAAACCTTTTATGAGTAGTCTCTTTTTACTCAATTTAGGCAACAAAAACGATCTATATGCCTGAAAAATAATATCAGTAAGTAGAAAGCTGCAAGGATCAGGACAGAAGGAAACATATACAAACATCCCACGTAGGGTTATGTCGTAAAAAACCAAGGAATCAGGATGCTGCCAAAAGTTGCAAATTTTCTCGGATGTCAATTAAAATGGAATCTTCAATTGAGGAAAAAGGTATGACAAGCTTTCCTTAAAATTGATTAAAATAATTGGACTTTCTTTCATCGGGGGTTGGTTGCCATGAAAAGATGGCAAAAGCAGTGTGGGTCGAGTGGAGGCTTATGGGGTTGGCTTCTTTCAGAATAATTGTCTTTTTGTGGGGTCACCGTACTGAAGTTTCTTCCATTAACTTTTTAGGTAAAATTTTACTCTTTTTTTGCAAAAACTTCTAAGAGTAGCAAGAAGACTCAGTAATCAACCTATGGTTAGTTTAATGATAAGAGTAAATTTGAGATTGTATTTATTAAAATAAAATTTTACTTTCAAATTCCCTTAATACTTTTCATGAAGCAAATGGATGCTACGATGTTATAATAGTAATTAGGATTTATTTAAAAAATATTCTTCATTAATAAATGAAAAAAAATGACTTTTAAAAAATAAATATATTAATATTTAATATATTAATTTTAAATTTTATATTTTATTTATTATTTTAAAATTTAATATTATATTTTAATTTTTAATTAATTTAATTTATCACATGATTTTTTATTTGTCTAATTTTAATCTTCATTTATCTATATATTTTATATATATTTATTATATATATATATATATATATTATATAATTGCCTTAAAACTTCTAGTGTGTAGCCCTTATATGCAAATAATCTTCAAGATTATATAGGAATTTTTTTTTTTAAATTAATAATAGAATGAGAAATTTATATTTGTTGATTGATGAAATTGTACGAGGAACTCAAACTTTTATTTAGAGGTCAGAAGGGGTTGTACAGGACAACTACAGGCGAGACTCATGTTGCAAAGTACGTGGAAATGTCAAAGAATGTACAACTACATATGATTTTAGGCAAAAACTACTTTTGTAAATCGAATGTATGACTTTCTGGGACTCGTACACGTAACTTAGAGGTCATGATCAAGTAATCTTATTTTTTCATTAAAAAGGTTTGTCCTTCCCATTCTAATTACATGAACTGCCATTATATTGATATCTCAATGAAAGCTGGGAAAAAACAAAATCAGCCACAGTTAGTGTCCTCTGATGGCTCACCAAATAAAGCAAAAAGTTTGGTGCTGTATTAAATCAAGAATCTTAGTGGTGTTAATTCTTCCATTGCAAGCATTAGTGATTCTTACTTTCTTTCACAAGCAGGACTAAAAATTGAATCCATGTTCTTGGATGCCCCCAAAGCTTTGCTTTAAGTCTATTTTTAACTAGAGATGAAAATTACAGGGGATTTATAAGCAATATAGTGTCCAATTCCTTTTTGTTAAGGAGGATTTAAGGTCCAGTGCTGAATTGGTTCTTGGCCTACAGACTTTGCACTCCCACCCGTATTGATTGAACTAAAGAATAAACCATCCATGACCTTTCCTTAAAGTGCACGACTTTTAGTGTAATAGGAAGATTATTTTATTATAACCCACAACTTACAGATTTCAGTTATGAAAATAGTCTTTCTATATATATAAAAATAGGAGTATTTATACATACATATAAACATGCATGTATGAATTTGTTGATCAAACTCCAAATCATCAATGAGGTTTTATTGGGTTAATCCGTAATAATTTTGCTTTTATAACTCGAGCTATTTGCTTGAGGATGAGAGAAATCAGTCCAAAGGGGTTGCCTTGCACAGAGTCTCACATTCAGCTCCATTTTGAAAATGTCAAGAAATAGATATTTTGGAATGGTTAACTGTTTATGTTTGTTTGCTTCCCAAACATTGAGAGCTATTTGCTCTGAATGGACATCTTAAACAAGATATGTTGGTTGTTTTGCCATGACATAAAGAAAGAATATTAGTACGATTCTTGTTCCTGTCAAAACTTCAAATCCAACATAAAGAAAGAATTTTACACCATATTTGTAACTCAACTGAACTTGTCCAAAATTTAACATTCTCGATGGAATATTGTTAGGGCAAATTTAGGGCGTTCATTTGGCACTCCCATACGGTCCCATGTTCCAGTCTTTCTATGTGCATTTCGTGTTAGAAGCGAAAGCCAACGGTGGTAGTCATACCGGCAAGCGCCAGAAAAAGATTACTCATCATTCTCATGGTCATTCTGTTTCCAGGATTTAACTTAACTCAATGATCATATCACTAAGTTGCAAATGAAGAAAAATCAAATTCGTGGTCACATTGGTACGTACAGACAGTACAAATTGCCATAGTAAAGTTTTAGCGACATTTGACTAAAACTAAGTTTTCGGTTTAATTTATGGAGAATTGAAAGTTGGTACTCCATATCCATTAGTTATTTCTTTCATATGTATATATATATAGTTAGTTTTTAAAGAGTAATCATCAAATTTAACAATTTCACTTGTTTTTACCTGAATCATAGGTCACCCCTGAAACAATATACATCAACATATGTGTATGAATATTAAAAGTCTAATTTCAATATAATGTAATGTTATTCTATTATAATGTGTAATTTTTTAAATACGAATATAATATATTAGATACTGTTTAAGTATATATATATAATACACTGAAAAAAAATATTTTAGGTAAATTTGGTTCACCACGGCACGGTAGACCTAAACAAAACTGCGACAAACTATTGTCGGTTCAGTAAAATTGTTTTGTCCCATAGTCGATGAGCCCACGGTGGAGTCTCTCAAGGTATAGGGACCGGACCCACCAAGGTGCAAGTGTGACACGTGTATGGTTCAATGCATCCTATCATTCCCACGTAATGTTCAAAGGCCACTTAATCATAGGGATTGATTGTTATGTACGGAACACATGCAGGTGTGTCGTTGGAGTTAATTATTGCAGACTATAGAAGAGGAATCTTAGGTTTTACACAGGGTCTCCGTGGGTTTGATTTAAATGGGGGTTTCAATCTTCTGGCTCTAGTGGATAGTAACGGCACGCTGTCGTTTATTTATTTATTGCGGGTAATTTTGTTATATATGTAAAATTTTGTATGGCAAAGCGGCCACCACACCATGAAAAATCTACTCACACTGCTGCTGCTCTCTTGATAATATATATAGATAGCATATAGAATATCGTGTAATGTGTCATCCATCTGTTAAAAAATATCCTTCCGATTGTCCCTTTTCTCTACACTCCTATTTCTACTCTGGCTGTTTTCATTGTAATAGCAATACCCAATAGCTGATTGTAGTCTGCCATTGGCCTGCCATACTGCTTTGAGAGAGAGAGAGTGATGGCGCATCAGTCATGCTGCAACAAAATGAGAACGAAGAGAGGGCTGTGGTCCCCAGAGGAAGACGAAAAGCTCATCAACTACATATCCACCTATGGCCATGGCTGCTGGAGCTCAGTTCCAAAACATGCAGGTACTCACTCTTTATTTCTTTCCTCTCTGCTCCACACACACACACACACACACACA
>JBAPLJ010002056.1:0-229088 GCA_037832345.1 Rhizophora mangle
GCAAGAGAAGAGGACCCATTACTTCAATTTCCCCCTTATATATCATTTCATATATCAAAATGGGTTGAAAGATGGTCAATCTAAATGAGTGTGTTCTGAATGATCTTGTAATGGTCAGAGATGACTTGGTTGGGGCCTTTCTTCCTTGTAGCCATAATTACTATATTTTGTCATTAAGTGTGTCATATGTATAGTAATGATTTTGGCAGAAGGCTTTTCTTGACATGCATGAAATAACATATTTCTTATCTGAACTTTAATTAGTTTAAACTACACTAGATAGTATGTGCATCTAACAATAGAATTAGTGATTAGTATGGGCATTTAAGTTAATTTCATGGATCATTTGTGAGAATGACTCCTTAAAGCCAAAGAAGAAGCCTTATTAGCAAGAATTGAAGTGATGGCCTCATGTTTCTAGCAATGAACCATTTTATCCACATAGGAAAAGATAATAAAGATGAATGGCTCCTTTTTTTTCAAACAAATTCAATGTATTTGAAATATGAA
This sequence comes from Rhizophora mangle, assembly GCA_037832345.1. Taxonomy (NCBI): domain Eukaryota; kingdom Viridiplantae; phylum Streptophyta; class Magnoliopsida; order Malpighiales; family Rhizophoraceae; genus Rhizophora; species Rhizophora mangle. Next base: position 511 of record JBAPLJ010002056.1, read on the forward strand.
AGGTATATTAACATACTTGTCCTCCTCCCCCTAAAAAAAAGTATGTTTAATGTAGATATGGATGTTAATTGCATTTTCATTTTGTATGAATCCTTACAACAATAGGAGAAGCATTATTTCCAAGGAATCATGTGACAGTCTTAAGTTTCAACAAATGAACACAAGACTCTTATGGTAACTGAAGCTAACAAGAGTAATAGCTTTGGTATTTAATGCATTTCAAATATTTTGAGTACCAAGAAAAGTCCTATTGTAAAGTAATCAAGAGATAGTTTCTTATTTCAAGTAATGAATAATTATCTTATAGTGAAGAATGCTAATTAAGAGTAATAGCTTTTCGATTAGACGAACTTTAATAGATTTGGACTACACAAGGAATGATAACATGCATCTTGCAATGAAGTTAGTGATCGGTGCAAATATTTAAGTGAATTTCATGCTGCCTTTGTGTGAATGACTCCTTCAAACAGAAATCTAACTAGCAAGAAATAAGGTGGTGATCTACTCTTTGAAGTAATGAGCCATTCTATCAATGAAAGAAAGCCTAAATAAAATGAAAGACTACTTTATTTGATGAAACTCAATGGATTCAAACTACCTAAGTTGTATTAATGTGCATGTCACAATTAAATTAATGTTTAATGTAAACATGGATGTTAGTTATGTGATCTTTTTGTGTGAATAATTCATTGCAATGAAATGTAAAGCCTTATTGTGAAGGAATCTGGTGTCAATCTCATGTTTTAAGTAATGAATGATTTTTAATTGGTAGAAAACCTGATCAAGAGTAATAGGTTATTTATCTGATTAAAATTGGTGGATTTAGACTAGCTCAAGAAGAAGTACTATTTTCAATGAATCATAAGACAATGTTATGTTTCAAGCAATGAAAGATTCTATCATAGTAAATAGAGTTAGTCAACAATAATAACTTTTTTATTCGATAGACTTCAATGGATTTTGATTGCACAAGTCTAGGATTGTATATCTCCTAATGAAATCAAGCATTAGTGTAGACAAAAGTTAATTTCATAATGTATTCAATGAGGCATTCAATCCATGAAAGAAAAGCTAATCTAGATAAATGACTATTTTTTTTTTTATGAAATTCAATGGATTCAAACTACCTAAGGCATATTGATACAAATGTTATAGTGAAATTAATGTTTGGTGTTGATATGGATGTTAGTTGTATGATCATTTTATGTGAATGATTTTTTGTGATGAAAAGAAAATCCTTATGGCCAAAAAAATCTAATGTCAATCAGAAGTTTCATGGAATGAATGATTCTTTGCTAATTAAAAATCAAAATCAAGAGTAATAGCTCCTTTAAACAATAGACTTCCATGAGATGGAACTACTAAAGAAGAAGACTTATTTCCAAGTAATCAAGAGACAATCTTTGTTGAGCTCAATTTTTACATAATTTCACATCTCCAAATTAGTATTTTTATGATAATAGTATCTCAATTAACATGGTTATGCACTAAATCTTGCAAAATTGTCACGTAAGGCTAATTGGAGCTCAATGGTTGGAACTCAAGAAATTGGATTCAAAGATCTTATAAAAAACCTAAATAACCATAGACATGGCATTCAAAAGGAGAATCCATGTATTCATGCATGTCCATCATGCATGCAATAAGAAGTTATTGCAATTTCAGGCACCAAACACTCAAAAGAATGAAGATATCCATATTTTGCATTTTGCATTTTCTCGACATAACTTCCTACCTATAATTCAAATTGATGAGATTCTTATGAGAAATTGAAGATAAGTGAAAGAGGTACAATTCTTATTTGAAACTAAGCCTAATTCCTTTGATATCTTAGAGCACATTCAGCTATAAGTTTTAAGTCCATGAGAAATGACATGCAAAGAAAGAAAGATGATCTAGTCTTGTTGAAATTTAGGGGAATCTTCTTTTGGATTTCATGTCACATTTGGTTATCCACATATGAATTTAAATAGTAGAGATATGATTCATGAAAGAGATAAAAGGCAAAGCATAGTGGAATTGTAGGGTATCCACCAACTAATCTAAAAACAAAAGAACACAATAGTCAAAGTGAGAGCTAAGACTTGGAAACTTGAAGAAGGAGAACATAAAGTAAGATTTGGATCAAAATCTTCGAGATCTTTCAATTTTTATGTTTTAGGTAACGTACCATCATGCACTTAGCTCTATCTTCAATCTTTCTTCATATTTATTAATGTTCATGTTTAATTTCAATATTCAAGCATGGGCTACATTCTTTTTCTATGGTGGTAATGGATCTTTAGCTTGAAATTTGTTATGATTTTAGATTCTCGATCAATTGCATCATATTATTGATTGTTTGCTTTATTATGTTCATAATGTTTCTAGTTATTTGATTAACAATTGAATGAATTACAAGATTTATATGACTCTTGGAAGAGATAATCTAAATTAGGAAAAACGAATAAAGTAAAGTGATATATCATTAAAATGGATAGGAATATAGCTGTGCAAGATGTGCGACTGTGAAAGAATGTTCAATCTTAATGAGCTACTTTAAGTGAATTAACATAAGAATACAGTGTTTTGATTTAATGGACCATCGTCATCAACTTATTGGAAGAGGTGTTAAATATTTTAGTGCATGTAGTTGATATTGAACTTTGTAATATATTTTAAGATGATGAAGTTCATCATACCAATTGTTAGGTGAAATTACATACCCTAGCCATTTTTTTTTCATTATCAATCACAATTTTAAATTTGCTTCTTATAGACATAAGGTTCAATAACATTGTTAACACTTGGTCTTTCAAATAAAATTGACTAATTACAAAAAATTAGTACTTAATAAGTGTAATATAATTGTCTTGGGGATCAAACTTTGATGAGATACTTCATTATACTACTTGTATGACCATGCATACTTACAAGTGTACTAGAATGTTTAAATTCACTCACAACACTCTCACTTTTTTTTAAATAATGAATGACTTTTTAATAGTAAATAAAGCTAATCAGTGTTTAGTGTAGAAATTGAGTTAATTTAATGAATCATTTGGGTAAAGGATTCCTTAAAATGAATTGAGAAGCCTTACTAGCTAATAATGATGTGACAATCTTATGTTTTAAGCAATGAACCACTTTATGCATGTAAGAAAAGACAATTATATGATGAATGACTACTTTGCTTTATGAAATTCAATGGATTTAGACTTCTTTAGGTTTTATTAAAGACATGGAGGTTAATTGCATGAACATTTTATATCAATGTTGCAGTGAAAGGAGAAGCTTAATTGCCAAGGAATTAGGTACTGATCTTAAAAATCAAGCAACAGATGATTCTTTCCTACTAAATAAGACTACTTAAGAGTTATAGGTCCTTTATTGGATGGACTTCAATAGATTGAAACTTTTAAATGGGAAGTCCTATTTTTAAGTAATCAAGAGATTGTGTCTCATTTTTCAAGCAATGAATGACCTCTCCTCATCATGAACACTAAACAAGAGCAGTAGCTCCTTTATTGAACAAACTTCAATAGCTTTTGTTTGCCTAAGATATAATAACATGTATCTCACAATGAAGTGATGATTGGTATGGAAATTAAAGGTACTTTCAAGATTCCTTTTTGTGAATGACATTTTGAAATGAAAGGAGAAATAGTTGGAAATGAAGTGACAATCTCATCTTTCAAACAATGAACTTTTTATGCAAGTAAGAAAAGCTAATCAAGATGATTGGCACCTTTGTGTGATGAAAATCAACGAATTAAGACTACTTATGATGTATTGACATGCATATTGCAATGAAATTAATGTTTGAGTGAAAACATGGTTGTTCATTGCTTGATCATTTTAAGTCAATGATTACTTGCAATAAAAGAAGAACCCTTATGGCCAAGGATCAAAATGGCAGTCTTAAGTTTCAAACATTAAAATGATTTTTTCTTATAGTAAAGAAAATGCTAATTAAGGTTGGTAAATCCTTCACTCAATGGACTTTAAGGTTAGAAGTCCATGTTTAAAGTAATCAAGAGACCTTCTTATCTTTCACATAATGAACGATTCTCTTATAGTAAGGAAAGCTAATCAAGAGCAATAACTTCCTATTATTTGAACATTAATTCATTCAAACTACTTAAGGCATGACAACATGCATCTCTTAAAAAAATCAATGGTTTGTTTAGACATTTAAGTTAATTCCACGATTCCTTTGTATGAATGACTTCTCAAAATAGAAGAAGAACCCATACTAGCAAAAAATGTAAGGACAAATTCCTCTTTCATATAGTAAGACATTTTATCCATGTAAAGAAGGTTAATCAAATTGAATGACTACTTCATTTGAAAGGAATTCAATGAATTCAAACAACCAAAGGTGCATTGACAAGAATGGCACATTGAAATTAACACTCAATGTAGATAGGGATATTAATTGCATTATCAATTTGTGTGAATTAATCTTTGTAATGATGAAAGAAGCCTTATTGCCAAGGAATTTGGTGATGCTTTAAAGTTTCAAGCAACTTTCATAGCAAAGAAAGCTAATCAAGAGTAATAGCTCCTTTATTCTATGGAATATAATGGATTAAGACTACCCAAAGGAGAAGTTTTATTGTTAAGCAACCAAAAGATGATCTTATGTTTAAAGCAATGAATAATTTTCTCATAGTCAAGAAAGTCAATCAAGAGAAACAAATTCTTTGTTGGATGGATTTTAGTAGATTTAGACTATCCAAACATAATAAGTTGATCTCATAATGAAATCTTTAATTAGTGTATACATTTAATATAATTTCATGATTCCTTTATGTGTAAGTCTCCTTAAGCTAAAAGGAGAAGATTTACTACCTAAAAGTGATGTGATGACCTAATCTTTAAAGCAATGAACCATTCTATCTATATAAGAAAAGCTAATGAAGATAAATGACTCTTTTATTCAATGGACTTCAATAGATTTGGACTGCTTAAAGAAGTCCTATTGTTAAGAAATTAAGAGATAATCTTATGTTTCATGTAATGAATAATTCTCTTATAGCAAAGAAAGCTATTTAAAAGTAATAGGTTCTTTATTGGATGGACTTCAATTGTTTTAAGCTACCCAAGACATAATAACATGCATTTTGCAATGAAATCATTGATAAGTGTAGACATTTATGTTAATTTCATGATTTTTTTTGTGTGAATAACTCCTTAGAATGAAAGGAGAAGTCCTTTAGCTAGAAGTGATGTGATGGTCTCATCTTTTAAGTAATGAACTATTTTATCTATGTATGAAAATCCAATTAAGATAAATGAATCCTTTATTTGATAGAATTCAATAGATTCATACCATTAAGGTGTATTGACTTGCATGTCATAATGAAGTTAATGTTCGATGTAAAGATGGATGTTAATCGCTTGATCATTTTGCATGTATGTTTCTTTGCAACAAAAAGAGAAGTCTTATTGCAAAAAAACCATGTGTGAGTCTCAAGAATCAAGGAATGAAGGGAATGTTTGGTTTATAGTATGGAATCAAAATCAAATGGAATTGAAAACAAAATAGTAAATTTTGTAATATATTTAGTTTACTTTAGAATCAAAATCAAATTTTCTTTGTAGCTTTTTAAATAAATTTGTAATGAAAATCGAAATAAAAATTATTATAAGAAAAAAAGATAAATAATCATAATATGATTAAAATATATTTAATTCATAAAAATATAAATAAAATTTGTATTAAAGGTTTTGTCAAGTATTAATGATATATATAATAATAATAATAATAATTTAGATTAGTAAATTACTAGAACATATTTAATTATAATAAAAACATAAAAAAAAATATATTAATAAATTTATCTAGTAACAACAATATTTATCATAATAATAATTTAAATTAATTATCATAAATATAAAAATTTAAAATAAATATATTAATATAACACTTTTATAGTGAAAAATAATTCATTAATTAATAATTTAATTTTTTTTAATCATTATATTTTTTCCTCATTATAGTATTAATAATAGTAATAATAATAATTTCAATAAGACTTATATATATATAACTATTGTTAATAGTTTAATTATTATCATAATTTTAAAATATTTAATATCATTATAATACAAAAATATTTATTATTATTATATTTTATCTATTTTTTAAAGAGAAGAAAAGAGGGAATATGAATGAGATTAACTAGAAGTAGGGAAATGATGATTGTCATGCACAAGGGAGTCTTATTCCCATAAATAGGGAAATTGAAATGGAATTTCCCTTTACTAGTTGAACTTTAGTGGATTTAGACTTCACAATGAAAATAACGATCATCTTGCAATAAAATTAGTAATTAATGTAGTCATATAAGTTAATTTAACAATTTTTATATGTAAATGACTATTGTGAATGAAAAGAGAAACATTATTAACTAAAAATGAAGTGTCATCTTTTAAGCAACAAACCATTCTATGCAAGTGAGACAAGCTAATCATGATGAATGTATCCCTTTGTTTGATGAATCTAATGACTCCAAATTAGCTAAGGTGTATTGATGTGCATGTCGCAACAAAATTAATATTCATTGTTGAATTGAAAGTTAATTGCATGATCATTTTGTATGAATGATTTCTTGCAACAAAAGGAGAAGCTTTATTGCTAAAGAATTAAGTAAAGGTCTCATGTTTGAAGTAAGGAATGATTCTCTTATTATAGAAAAAGCTAATAAAGTGTAAAAGCTCCTTTATTTGATAAACTTAATAGATTTGGACTACCCAAAGTGGGAAGTTCTATTGTTAGGTAAATCAAGTGACAATCTCATATTTAAATTAGTGAATGAATCTCCTATTGTAAAGAAAGCTAATAAAGTGTTATAGATTCTTTACTAGATGGACTTCAATGGATTTGGATAGCTCATAACATGATAAAATTCATCTTATAATGAAATCAAAGATCAATGTACAAATCTATGTTAATTTCACGATTCATTTTTGTGAATAAATGCTTAAAATGAGAGGAGAAGGCTAATTAGCTAGAAATGAAGTGTTAGGCAATGAAAGGAGAAACAATCTCATATTTAAATTAGTGAATGAATCTCCTATTGTAAAGAAAGCTAATAAAGTGTTATAGATTCTTTACTAGATGGACTTTAACGGATTTGGATAGCCCACAACATGATAAAATTCATCTCATAATGAAATCAAAGATCAATGTACAAATCTATGTTAATTTCATGATTCATTTTTGTGAATGAATGCTTAAAATGAGAGGAGAAGTCTAATTAGCTAGAAATGAAGTGTTAGGCAATGAAAGGAGAAACCTTAATATTAAGGAATTAAGTAAAGGTCTCAAAGTTTAGCCAATGAATAGCTCTCTTCGAGTAAAGAAAGTTAATTTGACACTTTTCTTTGATGGAATTCAATGGATATAGGCTACTTAGTGGAGAAGTCTTAATGTCAAGCAATGATAAGATGGCCTCATGTTTTAAGTAATGAATGATTCTCTCACAATAAGGAAAGCTAATCAAGAGTAATAGTTTCTTTATTGAATGAACTTCAATGGATTTGGACTACCTAAGACATCATAACAAAAGGACAAGCCTTATTATCTAGGAATCGAGTAAATGTCTTAAGTTTCGAGTAATGAATGATTCTCTACTAGTAAAGAAACCTAATCAAGAGTAATAGCTCATTTGCTTGATGGATTTCAATAAATATGGATTACCCCATACAAGAAGTCCTAATGTCAAGTAATCGAGAGATATTGTCATGTATAAAACAATTAACAATTCATTCCTAGTAATGAAAGCTAATAAAGAGTAATAGCTTCTTTATTGGGTGGAATTCAACAAATTCAAACTTTGCAAGACATAACATGCATCTTGTAATGAAATCTTAATGGATGTAGACATTTAAGTTAATTTCATAGTTTCATTGTGTGAATGTGTCCTTAAAACAAAATGATAACCCTTATTACCTAGAAATGAAGTATTAGTCTTAGCTTTTGAGGAATAAACCATTTTATCCATTTGTGAAAAGGTAATCAAGATGAATGACTCCTTTTGTTTGATGGAATTTAATAGATGTAGCCTACCTAAGGAGTATTGATTTGCATGTTAAAACAAATCTAAGTTTGGTGCTTACCTAAAAGCTAATTGTAAGATCATTTTGTGTGAATGATTTCTCGTAACAAAAGGAGAAACCTTATTGAAAAAGAATCAAGTAAAGTATCAAGTTCAAGAAATAAACAATTCTTTCCTTGTAAGAAAAGCTAATCCAGAGTAATAAGTCTTTTCTTCTTTGGATTTTAATGGATACAAACTAACCCAGAGGATAAGTCCTAATTTCAAGTAATTAAGAGATAACCTCATGTTTCAAGCAACAAATGATTATCTCATTATAAGGAAAGCTAATATATAATAACACCTTATTAATTGGATGAACTTCAAAGGCTTTGGTTTCCTTAAGACATCATAACATGCATTTCTCACTTAAATTAATGATCAATGTAGACATTTTAGTTAATTTAATGATTCCTTTGGGTGAATGACTCCTTGGAATGAAAGAAAGGACATTATAACTAGAAATAGAGTGTTTATCTTTTAATGAACCATTTTATTCATGTAAGTAAAGTTAATCAAGATGAAGATTCATTTGTATGATGAAATTCAATAGATTTAGTTTACCAAAGTTATGTTGATGTGTATGTAGCAACAAAATCAATAAATGCTATAGAGATGAATGCTAATTGCATGATTATTTTGTGTGAATGATTCCTTACAACAAAGGAGTAGATTTATAACAATGGAATCAAGTGATGGTCTCAGGTTTCAAGCAATCAATGATTCTTTCTTGTTAAAGAATCCTAATCAAGAGTAATGGCCCAATTTTTTAATGTGCATATTTCAACAAAATAATGTTCAATGTAGTCCTAGATGCTAATTGAATGATCATTATACTTGAATGATTCTTAAAAATAAAAAGAGAAGCCTTATTGTTGAGGGATCAAATGATAGTCTTATTATTCAAAAGTAATGACTTGACTATTTGATGGACTTCATTAGATTCAAATAACCCATATGAGAAGTGATATTATCAAGTAATTAAGAGACAATCTCATGTTTCTAACAATGAACAAGGTTCACTTAGAAAAGAAAGTTAATCAAGGATTATAAATTCCTTATTAGATGAAATTAAATGGAGTTGGACTTCTGAAGACATAATAATGTGCATCTTGCAATTAAATCAATGATCAATTTAAGCATTTAAGTTAATTTCATGATTTCTATGAGTGAACAACTCATTGAAACAAAAGGAAAACCATTATTAGCTAGAAATGAATTATTAGTCTCATCAATCTCATAATGAACCATTCTTTCCAACTAAGAAAAGGTAGTCAAGATGAATGACTCCTTTTGTTTGATGAAATTTAATGGACTTAGACTATCTAAGGTGTATTGATAAGCATGTTGCAAAAATTAAAGTTTTAGTAAACTTAGATGTTGGTTAAAGGGTCATTTTGTGTGAATGATTCCTCATAATGAAAGGGGAAGCCTAATTATCTAAGAATAGGTATATGTCTCAAGTTTCATGTAATGAAGGATTCTTCCCTAGTAAGAAAAGCTAATTAAAATTAATAGCTCCTCTCCTCAAAGGACTTCAATGGATATGGACTACTCCAAAGGAGAAGTGATAAATTCAAGTAACCAAGAGATGGTCTCACGTTTCAAGCAATAAACAATTCCCTTATGGTAATAAAATCTAATCAAGAGTAATAACTACTTTATTAGGTGGAATTTGATTGATTTAGACTCTACAATACATAATAACATGCATTACACAATGAAATCTTTGATTAGTGCAGACATTTAAGTTAATTTCATAATTTCTTTATGTGAATAACTCCTTAGAACATAAGGAGAACCCTAATTAGCTATAAATGAGCTATAAATGAACTACTAGTCTTATCTTTCAAGCAATGAGCCATCCATCCATTTATGGAAATTTAATCAACATGAATGACTCATTTTGTTTAATGGAATTTAGTGGATTTTACACTATCTATGGCATACTAATGCACATAATGCAATAAAATTAAGGTTTAGTGTAGAGCTAGATGTTAATTGAATGATTATCTTGTATAGATATTTCCTTACAACAAAAAAAAAATTCTGATTAACAAGGAATCAATTGATAGTCTTATGATTCAACTAATGAATGACTCTCTCATGAAAATGAAAGCTGATAAAGATTAATTGCTCCTTTATTCAATGGACTTCAATGGATTTAGATAACCATGGTGAGGAGTGATATTTTTAAGCAATTAAGAGATGGTCTCATGTTATAGGCAATAAATGTTACTTTCTTAGTAAAAGGAAACTAATAAAGCATAATAGCTTGCTTATTCAATGAACTTCAATCAATTTTGACTCCTTGAAACATAATAACATGTAGAAATTTGGGTTAATATCATGATTCCTTTGTATGACTGACTCCATACAAGAATAAGAAGCCTTATTTTTTGGAAATGAAGTGTTAATCTCATCTTTCAGGCAATGAATCATTATATCCTAGTAAGAAAAACTAATTTAAATGAATGACTCCTTTGTTTGATAAAATTCAAAGGTTTAAGTCTACCCAACATCTATTAATGTGCATATTACAAAGAAAGTAATGCTATGTGTAAAAAAGGATGTTGATTACACTATCATTTTATGTGAATGATTCTCTTATGACAAAGAAAGCTACATAAGATTAATAACTCCTTTATTTGATGGTCTCTAATTGATTCAAATTATGAGAGGAGAAGTCTTATTATCTAGTAAATAAGAGATCATCTCATGTTTCAAGCAATAAATGATTTTGTCATAATCAAAAGGCTAATCAAGTGAACTAGCTTTTCACATTTGATAGACTCTAATAGATTCAAATTGCCTAAGACATAATAATGTGTATCTCAAAATGAAATCAATGATCAATGTAGACATTTAATTTGATTTTACTTTTCCTTTGTCAAAATGCTATTAGTGATACATGATTAGTGTCAATAACAAAATCACTTGGGTAAGAAGTAATTTTGTTTGTGTTTCATGTGCACAAATAAAAGCATAAATTTCTTTAACATAAGTAAAGTAGTTTAAAAAAGAAACAAAGATTTTTTATTTAAGTAGGCAATGGGGTAGCCTTATTACATCAACACATCGCTAATGCTGACTCTAGAAGCATTACACTCAATCTCAAATGTTTTGCCAAATTTTAGAAGTGCAAAAATGTCTAACAAGTTAAAAACTCCTTTGACAAGCATTAATCTACATGAACTCTCCTTTTTTTTTTATGCATTTTGATAAGATCTAATTTGATATATAACTTCATATATTTTTGGTCTTAAATTAGTATTATTAGTATTATTTAAGTTTGCTTTTATTTAGATTTTATATATTTTCATATTCTTTTTGTAGTAAAGGAGCAAAGTGAATATTTGTTGTCAATTTGGGTCATAAACATGAAGAATTATCAACGAACAAGTAAAAAAAAATTGAGAAAAATTTTGAGGGAGGTTCTGGTCAAATTTGGAGATTTACTTCAAAAGGAATGTTGTCTTAATAAAGAAACCATAGCTTATTAGTATTCTATCTAGTTACTAATTGAGGATTGTATGATATTTTGAGCACAATCTTTGCTATACACATATAAATTGAGTGATTCTTGTAGCCAAAGAAATTTGACAGAGAGAGCTACAACATTCTAGTTTATGCCAAAGTTTGATTTGGTTTTTGAAAGTAAGATAACCGTAAGTTAGTGGTCAAAAACTTTTTAAAATTTGATTGAAGGTAAGAAACCCTAATCAATTAGAAAGACTACCACACAATAAAGGAGGCATGAAAAAGAGCAAAATTATTCACAACCATATATAAATGAAGAGAGAATTGTGCTCCAAGGGAAGAGCAATTGAAAAGATTAGGAAAGGAGTGATGACATCATCAAGGGAGTGATTCTAGAGCTATTTCATAATTCTCTTCTCCTAAAATTCTACTTCCCTTCAATTTTAATTTGGTTTTCCTTTTCTAGGATGAACTAATTTTCATAGCTAAGGTTATGATGTAGCCTTACCATAGTTATGTAGTTTTTTCTATTTTTATTCTATTTTACAATTTTCTTTTCATGGCAAGAACGTGTTATTGTGCTTTATTCTCTTAAAAGCCTAATGACCTAAATTGAATTGATATGCATGATTAAGACTAAGAGGAGAGTCCTTACATTAGATCAAATAATACATACCTTACGTTGAATGAAATATGGAAATGTACAAACATGATTGATGTAGTAATGATGGGTGGATTTAAAAAACACCTACTAAAGCTAGAGCTATTTACAAAATTTAATTCTCTTTTATCTATTTTAGTCTACATAGAGATATATTAGGTTAATAGGTAAAACTAGATTCAATATAATTTGAAAAAGAGTATTGAATAATATAGGAAATTTCGTGGTCCTATGAATAGACCCTTTATCTTTAAAGCACTTTAGCAAGAATTCTATTAACCTTGATACAATGTACTTGAAAACCATTGTATATTCTCTCTCGATTAAATCTCATTATTTTTACCAATTGATTTTTCTATTTAGATTTTATTTGTCCTTATTTAATCTTCAAAACTTTGAAATTGGTCTTCTACATAAAGTTATATTTACTTAGTGTTTTGTTGTTATTCACTATTAATATTTCTTGAGTGAGTAGTGCACTTGCTAGTAGTTATTTATATGCATCAAGTTTTTGGCATCAATGTCAAGAATTGAAAATCTCAAAAATAATAAAACCCTTTGTCTTGATTTTAATTTAGAATTTTAGTCTTGATTCTTTTTGTTTTGCAAGGTTTTTCCTAGTACATGACATGATAAAGTGGTAAAAAACTTGTTCCATTTAATCCTAAAATTCAAAGAATAGTTCATGTGTTAAACAAATACAAAAGAGTGGAGATGGTGAATGAAGGAAGAGATAAGGCTAACTAGTCCTTGCTAGAAAATTCAAAACCATTAGTCTTAGGGACCACATAAAGTATTAGGCGGTTAGCCATACAAGTAAATAATTTTGAAATCAAAATGGCCATCGTTAAGATGATTTAAATTTTATGTATAGGTAAAAGATGCAAGTGATATTGCAGCAGGACCTAATGCTTTCAATAATGTAGAAAATTATGCTAACTTATGAATAACATTTTTCTTGACAGCAATTTATCAAGAATTCTTTGTAACCCTAGTGTGGCAAAGCTGAAAGCCCTAGTATATTCTCTCTTGGTTAAATCACATTGTGTTTAGCAATTGATTTTTCTATTTAGGTTTTATTTGCTCTTATTTAGTTTTTTATGTTTTGAAATTAGTCTTCTAAATGATGTTAGGATCATTAGTGTTTTGGTACTTATTTGCTTTCAATCCTCATAGGACGATACTCTATTCACTATCTATATTCTTTAGCAACTAGTCCACTTGCTAATAGTTATTCTCACGCATTGTATTTTGTCAATAGTGCCATAAGAGTACCAAATCCTTGCACAAATCTTTAATGGAATGATGCAAGTACATGAAAGCTTATGACTGCATAGATCAAGGTTAGAACATACCTCTCTTGGATAGCTTGGACCTTCTCTTCATCAACTTTTATTCCTTCATGGAGGATTACATAACCAAGGAAAGTGACTTAATTCTAAAATAATTAACACTTTTTTGATATTGCCATAAAGCTTTTCCTTCCTTAGCACTTCAAACACATGCAAAAGGTGTCTAACATGATCAACTTGCTTCTAGCTATAAACTAAAACACCATCAAAGTAAACAACAATAAATATGCCAATGAACTTCCTCAAGACATGATTTATTAATCTCACAAAAGTACTAGGTGCATTAAAAATACCAAAAGGCATTATTATCCATTCATAGAGGCCATGGTTTATTTTAAGAGCTATCTTCCACTCATCTCTTTCCTTCATATGGATCAGATGATAATCACTCTTCATATGTTTGAGAAGATTTTGGAATCATGCAGTCCATCAAGATTATTTAGCGTTGAAATCAATAGCACTAATTTATGGTGGTTTTTTTGATAGCATGACAGTCAACACACATATGGATAGCCCCATTCTTCTTTAGAGTAAAGACTTATGGATTCTCAAACATATCCCATTTGATGGATTACTTGCTATATAGATGAGCAAATACACCAAACAAAAAGATTGATTCATTATAAAGGAGAGATTGGATAGTTAAGTTTGCCGCTAAGGTGATAGTGTAATGCAACCACACCAAACTATGAACTTTGAAAATTCACCACACTTGAAGAAAATAAGTAAGAAGAATTAAAAACAAAGAGATTAAACTCAAATTTATATATAAATGATTGTAGATAGATATATAAATGCTAGATGTTAGTCCTTTTATGAAGAAAATATTATAAATTTCCATCAAATTGTAATGAATGACATATTGATAATATGCAAAAAGCTTGTAATAAGCATTGGAAATGTGTAAAGAAATATGGAAATTGAGTAATTAGAACATGTTGCTAACTTTCCTCCATTGCATGCTTGATTTAATAGGTCAACAAGGTGGTAATAAATACTCCATCGAAGTAGAATTATTGCTCTACTAATGCTCCACTTTGGCTAGTCCATCATCCCATCGAGAAGCAATGCATTGCTTGTAGGGCTTATCTTTGATTTTAAATGAGTAATAAGGAATAAATACTCTTGATTTTCAATCAAAGTTAGGCGATGCCTCAACTTGAATGGATTTGGACTACCTAAGACATAATAACATGCATCTCACTATGAAATCAAAGATTGATATAGATAATTAAGGCAATGAACCATTCCATTTAGGTAAGAAAAGCCAATTAAGATGAATTACTCCTTTGGTTGGTGAAATTCAATAAATTTAAATAACCCAAGGTCTATTGATGTGCAAGTCCAATGAAATTAATGCTCAATGTAGACATGCATGTTAATTAGAAGATTATTTTCTATAAGTGATTCCTTACAATGAAGGGAAAAGTCTTAAGGCTTAAGAATTAGATGATAGTCTCAAGTTTCAAGTAATGAAAGTTTCTTTTCTAATAAACAAAGCTAATAGAGAATTAGATTATTCATTACATTTTTCCTTCCCTCTTTCTTTTTTTTTTCCTTCCACAGTATTTGCCCTAACCAAATAAGCATTATAAAGGTCTTCCCAAGTTCCATTCTATATTTCTTTTGAATTATAAAACTATTTTTAGTATACTATTTGTATGTCACATCTACTTATGCTTCTCTACTATCATCATGCTCCAATTGACAAACCTTTTTTGATCACTTGTCTCATGCATCCTTTCATCACATCTTAATTACAATTCACAACCCCATGTTACGTATAAACTTTTCCCTAAGATATATTATTTAATTACTTGAAGTATTACAAGGATTTTTTCATACCACTATTTACATCATTCCTCCTATCATTGATTATTTCTGACTTACCAACGTCACTTGTCTCCTATCTCAAGAAAGCAATCATTGTCATACTATACTTTAGGCCCTTTAATTATATTGCTTCTACTTTCACTTCATTCCCTACCTTAATCAAAATTTTTTCACTAGAAAACCTTAAATGGTTTTGAGCAACCATCTATGTAAAAAACCTTTTTTTTTTTTTTTTTCCCAAGCTTTCATACACAAGCTAATCCACTTCTCTCATTAATTAGCATCTAAGCACTTGAATCCTCCCAACAACAACTCAAATGCATTTTGGGCAAAGTTTTAGCAAATCTTCTCCAATCACTTCATTTCCAAGCAAAATTTATGTATTATCTCATGAAAATGAAATTAGTTTTCACTTCCTTGACTCTTTGAATTCAACCTCACTAAGTCCACTCACATTTTTTCTAACATGACATTTTTCTCAATCTACCCATTTCAAACAATCAAAGGAGAAACATAATCATCACTTTGTTTTCTTTTTGTAGTTTATGTTCATCTAGTTCCATGTCTCATTCTTGCTTTAACTCTTATTCATAATGTCAATTTGAACTCTAGCATCACAATCAATTAACCACCAATTCTACATACTAATAGCTTCTTAGATTCATACTATTGATATCCCAAGCACTAGGTAGGGTACTTTCCAAGGACAATGTAAGCATACATGAAAACTCAACCTTTACTCTATGATATGCCCCCAAGGAAGTACACACAAAATAATATATCCACACATGCAAGTGGGGCCTACTACTAAACACATAATTTCGTCATTAGATACTATAATGTAAGTCAAAAATAATGTACATGACTTGAATTACAAATGTTTAACCTTAGTTGACCGCTAAAATAGATAATTATATGCATATGCATTGTAGTATCCCCAAGTCCATCTAAGTATCTAAGGATGTCAAGATAGTCACATCAATTTTAGGCTATCTAAAAAAAGTTTTAAAAAAAAAAGAAAAGGGAATGAGTATGATGACTTAGGGAGGAATTATGATATGCATAATGTAAATGAAAGGCTTAATTAGATAAATAGCAAGATAAAAAATGAGACATTTTACTATACAAAAATATAGTTACAAAAAATTAACAAATCATTGGAAAATAAATAAAATCATTGGAAACACAATTAGGTACCACCCCTATATGTACATACATATGTAATATCGAAAACTTAGGACACAAAGAGAGATAAGTAAAGAGAACAAACACTTTTATTGAATCATATCCATATATATAATATATATTTACATATTTATCTTCATGGCTAGCCAACTATTAACACTTAAATCTCCCCATCACACTTAAGCACATATTAACCAAAGTGCATAATGAATATATGTACATCAATTAGCATCAAATTTGATAGTTGATCATCCAATGGTTGCTTTTTGATCCAAATATGTTTGCAAAGTTAATAAATAATAAGAAAACAACACATTTGGACAACTGAGATTTTGTTATTTTATTTCCAAAGAGTTCATTTTAATTATAAAAAATTTTCCTTTAACCATCATCAAACATCCCTATGTTTAAAAAATATGCCATTAAAAGGTTTTAATCTCATATTGTCATAACCAATCATCAACTAATAAATATCTATCACATATTTGCCTTAAAAAAGACCAAGAGTCAAGCTCATCTCATTATAGGCTTTTGGGATGTCTTTATAGAGTTTGTGAGAAAGGGAAATAAACTTTTTTTTAATTGTTTTGTTTACATTTTCTCTTTTCTTTTTTTAGGCCTCTTAGTTGGCCCTTTCAAGCTTGAATTGGCTTGCTATATCTCAACACCTCACTTCTATTTATAAAACTTTCTACACATTTGTCTTACTTAAATCTTAATCTTAACCATACATTCTTTCTTTGATCATAAGTAATTTTTCTACCAAATTTGGATCTAGTCAACTCATAAAAACTTCTTCAAAGCTTTATGTTGCAATTCTTATCCATTTTATCAAATGTAATCTTCCTATGTTATTTGTTAAGGAGGGCTTAGATCTAAAGTTGCTAATTACTTCATTTATTGCAAATTTATGACATTAGATTTGGCACATAAATTTATTTATTATTGTAGATCGTAGATTCTTTGGATCTAGACTTTAATGTCCAAGATTAGATTTTAACAAAAATACTATGTATGCAATAATTACTCTTCTAATTTGAAAACATATTAGGAAAGTAATTGTGCTAGAATCCAAATGAAATTAAGATAATGATTAAAGGAAAAAACAAGTTAAATTTTCTAGTATTCATGTCACAAGGAAAATTAAATTTGATTAAAATTCAAAGTGCGACTACTCTTCCTTTTTCATTTATATCTAGCTTTATTAATAGTCTACCATCTACCTAAATATTCTATAGGATCTTACACAATATAAACTACCTTTGCCTCATAGGGCAATATTGTGAACATATTGTTAATAGGTAAACATTGTCCCTACATGTATGTCTTATGTGCCTCATTTAAAGGGCTAGCTGGAAATCATTGTTTTGCACTATTGCAACTTACAAGTGGAGATAACTCCATTTTCACTAGATTTGTAATCAAATATACAATCTATTGGTTCCATTTTGTTAGTTGTACATTATGTGAATTATCAATAAGATGATATCTTTGAGCAAAGTAGCAAACAATGGAAAATGAATTTTACATATCTTATTTGCAAGCCCATTCAGAGTTGACAAACCCAATGGACTAGACCTACCTCCCACACATGTAAGGATATGAATTTATAATTTGTTGGTGCATTTTCAAATAAATAAGGCACTAATGGGTCTTTACTCGGTAGTTGTACTTGACAACTTTTTATAAAAAGACACATTAAGAGGCTTTTTGTCGATTCTATCCAAGACACATATTATGTGGTTAAGTAACCCTTAGAATTCTATTATATGCATTACATATAATCACATGATATCAAGTAAGATGTATTTCCTTGGATTATTTAGATGAATCTTTCATCTATAGTTTCCTTGTAAAAGAAGTAATAGACAATTTTGAGACCAATTTTGAAGAAGCACAAATTTCCAAAAGGTTTGAGATCAATAGTATAAATTGTGATCAATTGTACTTCATTTCATTTTATGAGGGGATTCACATAACCTCTAATACATAATAATATAGGCAAATTTAGCCTAGTTAAAAATGACATGTGATACATGACTTGATACCATTTTCTACTTTCTTGGTAGACAAATTTATCTAGTACTAACAATCTTAAGGAAAAATTATTCGTGGCTAGAACATTGAAGGAATTAGCTTCTGACTTCATGACATTTGAAACATATTCTTTAAGTCCAAATTGATTAAGATATGACCACTTTTGTTTTTTATTCTTTAATAGATGGTACATTCTTTTCCTATAATTATGTGAAAAGCATCAAGTTTAAGAGTCATGATATGAAGATGTACCCAATTTATTTGGTACTAACAACCATGCTAAAAAAATAAGGGGAAAAAAATAAAAGGTTGCCTCTACTATGTATTGAACCTAGGTAGATTCCATGTCATTGATGTAGTGTAATTGCTAAGCCTATTGGTAATTACAAATAATTGGATTTTTGATAAATCAATTATGTAGTAAACCCACCCCCGAAAAAAAGGCTTTAAACCCATGATTCTTTCCTTTTAAAAGAGGTGTGGTTTCCACTAGGCTAATTGGCACCTATCATGCAAAAGTGTCAACTCTAATAAGTTTCTAGTTCATGCCCTTTCTAATATAGGATGAATTATTAACTACTTAACCATGTGTATTTTCTTTGTGATTATAATATTCACAATAATATATACTAAATGACATGTTTATACACATTAATTAATTAATAGACCAAAATTAAGTTAAAGTTGACAAAAGACTTGATAAACAACACATTAACACAATGGCAAATCTTGAGTTTAATTAGTCAAAATACATCATTAGTTTGATTAAAGTACTATACTTGTTTATTTCCATCCTAGTGTTTGATAATGCTTGGTAATCTCAAATGTAATAAGAAGCATGAGTTTTAAAAAATCATAATAAACCTAACAAAGTGTTTTATTGAGTTGTTACTTTAAGTTTGCCTAAATGAATATGGAATGTGTATTATTATAATAAATTGATGGGCTTGGCATTGTAATATCATGAAAAAGTTATGGACACAATTCCTTACAATTTGTTACTTAAACTAATTAGAAATCAATTGTTTTTAAATTCATTTATGTGAATTATTTCTACAACTTACCAATAAGAATATATAGTTTCCTATAGATTTTACATGTATGTGTTATATAAAGGTATATGCAGATTGATTTGGGTTGGTTCTACAAATATATTCAAACTAAACCAATAGTAGCAATTTCAAAATTTTAAAATGTAATTAAGCTACATAAAATTGAAATCAATCAAATCGTCATTAGCAATTATGGATTGGTTTGGTCAATTTGGTAGTTTGAATAATATTTATAGGAACAAATAAACTTTTAAGATTTTAGATAGCCATGAAAAAAATTTCATAAATAACATTCTATTTTAAGTAAACCATTGGAGAAGATTAATTACATTAAAATAAAAGTGTAAATGGATTGAAGTTTTAGATTTACAAGAGATAGTTATGGTTTTTTGAATGGTTTACACCTCTATTAAATATAATATGGGTTTTATTAGTATTAGGTAGTCAATTCAATTTTAGTAGCTTTTACATTTTCATAACTACAACCAAACCATTAAATATGATTGTCAAATAGAAAGTTACATAAATAACATGAATAACCTTTTATTTTAATTAAGAAATTGAGAGAAAATTAACTACATTAAAATACAAGTGTAAATGGATTGAAGTTCTAAATTTGAAGGAGATAATAGAGCTTTTTTGAGTAGTTCACATCTTGATTAAATATAATTCAAGTTTTATTAGTATTAGGAGGTTAGTTCATGGATTGGTTTGACATTTTGGCAATACACTATTTTTTCTAACTTGAATTCTCATATGAGCTTTGAAAAGTTTACCAAGACAGTTTGGCAAAACAAATGGGTTGCACAATAAACAATTTTTTGTAAAATATTATTTGAACAAAGAATAGAAAGGTAAACATTTTTGGAAAGATATTAGAAAAGTATAAAAAATTTTAAAAAAAAACATAAAAGAACTTTAGACAAATAAATGAAGTAGACAAAATATGCATTTAACTTGAAACAAATACCTAAGCTTTACTTGGGCTCATAGATTTTTAAAAAATGGGAAGATTATGCAAGAATACCTCCAATTGTACAACTCATAAATTATCAATGTTTTGAATGGGCCAAGGAAAAGGAAAAACTATTTTTTAATGGCTAATTTTACCATAGCACTAAAGGCTTACTTTTTTGGTGTATTATAAAATAAAAAGAAAGCAACCATTGGGAAAATAAATAAGGTCTAATATAGCCAACAAGTTCAAAAGTTTGGTACTCTTATGACAGGAGGTAAGGGGATGATACTACATTAGATACCCCATAAGCAATGTTATGAAGTTTCTTCACATCAATTCATTTCATTTGAGACAAGTAATAATAAAATTCCCCATCAACTATGCTTTTACTTTTCATTTTTTTCATTTTATAAGAACTCTTGCTTTGGTTTACTCAAGAATTTGAGTTTCCCATGATTAACAAATATTGTCCTTTTTATTTGGAATAAAAATTGTTGTGTCATTGTCAAAGTTTTGGTGATACACATTTTTCTAATCATGTTTATTGGTAAATAAGAACCTACTTTAAACATGAGATCATAGTTTTATTAGTTCTGATAATAAGCATTTAAAGGATAAAAAGGATGGTACATAAATTAGAAAAAAAAAAATCCAAGCCAATATATCTTAATCATGGCCATGAACAAGAGCATGATCATGAAGTTAAAACACAACCTAGGAAAATTAGTGTTTACCTTATACATGATTGAAGACAATCAAAGTTAGAGGTGGACTCTAAAAGAGTGGACAACAAAAATTGAAGCCATATCAAAGATGATGGAAGGTTGGATTAAGAGGTTGTAAGAATGGTGAGTCTTTTACGTTGGATTGTGTTTGGGAGATAGGAGAATTCTAGCTACCACCAATTAAAAATGATGTCATTTAGCCAACAAAGGCTCAGTCTAGTTTATCCAATTTTCTTGATCATCTGAGTTTAAAAAAATTAGTTGGGTCAATTGGTTTTTTCCAATTCAAAGCACCAAATGGTTTTTATACTAACCTAGCCCAATCTAGTATTTACTTTGCCAATTCATTGGTCCAACTAGCTAGGCAGATGTTCAATTAGATTGATAATGTACTTTGTCTCCTATAAGTTTATATGCTAAAATTTGTGAAACATATATGATATTATTGATGAATTTAGTTTTTAATACTCATATATAATGTGTTCTTTGAAAAGACATGAATTGGACCTATAAGGTAAATTATGAAAAGTAAATCATGGCCAACTAGAATTGACATATTCCATAAAGTAAAGGAGTCAATCTTGATTTACTTTCTTACCTAGATAGGGTGGTTTAATACTTAAAAGAAGACACTAGCACTTCATGTGCATAATAAGTCTTATCCTTTCATTCAAACAACTAATTCAAGTAAAGAAATTATGAAATTAGCTTAAATATCTACCCCAATTTATCATTTCATTGTGACATTTTTGTTATTATTTCTTGGTAATTAGAATCCCATGAAGTCCATCCAATAAGGAAATTATTACTCTTAATTAGTTTTCTTTAGTAAGGGAGAATCATTTCTTACTTGAAACACAAAATTGTCTCTTGATTCCCTAACAATAAGACATTTGATATAGGTTGTCAAAATCCATTTAGGTCTCAAAAAAAGGGAGCTATTATTGTTGGTAATCTTTCTTTACTACAAAAAATCATTCATTGCTTGAAACTTAAGATAGCTATCTAATTTCTAGGTAAAAAGGCTTTTCCATTTGTTGTTAGGGTTCATTCACACCCAATGATCATGACATAATTATTGTTACCTATAGAGAACATTAGTTTTTTTTTTTCTGCGACATGCATGTCAAAACATTTTGGATAGTCTAAATCCCTTGAATTCCAACAAACAAAGGAGTCATTGACCTTTATTAGTTTTTCTTACTACGATAGAATGCTTAATTACCCGAAACACTAGATTAACACTTCACTTCTAGAAAATAAGGCCTCTCAATGGGAATTAAGTTAGCATGTGTATTGATTCATTGTGCATACATAGAGGTCCAATAACATGAGCTAAAGCTAAAGGGATGCAAGAAGCTTTAAATGGGCTTATTGAAGTAATTTGGATTAAAAACAAAGCACAACAAAAGGACTAAGGCTTGAAGGAACCTCAAGACTTAATAAACTTCATACAAGTTCAATGAAAACTTATTTAAGGGGTTTAGGCTGAATTTTAGACTTGGTTGCATAGCTTCTTTCTTTAGGAAGGCAATGCATGTTATTTAGTTATTTTATAATTGTAATAGATTGAATAATGTCTTAATTTAAGCCCAATCCTTTATTTAGTGGTTTGTTAGGCAAGTTTGTTGATTTCTATGTTGTTTTGGAGAAACTATTTGTTTTAAACTCTATATATAAGCATATGCCCCTCTTTTGTGGGATGGCTTATTGATTTTTAGTAAATTTCAGAGACCTTTTTGTTTGGTTCTTTTGAGAACTTTAAAACTTATCGAGGTTACACTTATGGCATTTTTTATGTCATTGGTGACTCATGTTTTGTGTGCATTCATCAATAAATTTATGATTGTGCATTTTGATGATATTTTGGTCTATAACAAAAACATAGATAAGCATCTTAATCATTTATATTTTGTTCTAAGTATTTTACATGCTGAGAAATTATATGCTAACCCCAAGAAATGTCATATATATATATATAATGCAAAAATTTATAGCAAAGACTCTCTGGGAATGATGCCAAATGTTGGTAGTTATCATTAACTACTGATTAATTCACTATTGATTAACTAAAAATTAATTGCCTTAACATAATTGGGTGGAGAGAAAAAAGTTGAATTCTAATTTTTAGCAAAGAAAATAAATAAATTGAACAAACAAAATAAATCATAAAAACATCAAATATTAAATGTTCAATTTTAGGTTCACACACAATTATGATATTTAATGTTTTTAATTACCCATAACATTATTTCAATTTTAATGGAACCATCAATCCTAAATATCAACAAGCTTTGTTACCCAAATTTTGCTTTAGATATTCATTAAGCAAAACAAACTCTTCACTTAGATTCTAATCATTATACCCTTAGAAAAAGTTCACTATAGTAATACATAACAACCTTAAGAACTATGTAAATAGGTTAATTTAAGCAATAATCACACAAGCTTAGATCATTTAACCTATGTTGAGTTGTTTATAAAAGTAAGATGAAAACTTGTCCATAATCCCTTATTGTTATTCACTACTTGGTGACTAGGAAGAGGATAAAATGAATCATTATTCCTAATTCTAGCAATTGATATTACTTTATTCAATTTAGTAGGTCTAACCAAATTAATTGAATAAGCAATCATTCAACCATTAAATTAAAGTAATTCAAATGATTCAATAAAAAAAAGAGTAGAACATATCAAAATAGTTTATACCTTTGATGTATCAAAAGTTTTGAAATCCCTTAAAATTGTTGAAGAGCCTTTAGAGTGATGATTTAGTTCTCTCCATCTCTCCCATTTTACTTCCAAAAGATGATTATTCATATCTTTTAAAAAAAAAAAAAACCATCAATAGCAGCCACTACCAAACCCTAAAGAATTAGGGTTTCCTTAATCTTCTAGAATTCCTTTATTCTCTTTCAAGTTGATTTCGTACAAGATATAATCAAAATTAGGTTCTAACTTATTCATGAAAGTTGTAGTCTTCCTCTACATCTTTCTAACACATCAAGTCTTGCTATAAACAAAGGTCCAAAGCCCAAGTTATGAGCTAAAAATTAGACTAACTCAATCTAGTCCAAGATAGATTCTATAGTGACTTCTTCACTATTTTTCAACCATTTACAAATTAATTTGGGTTTGGTTCCTTTTAGAAGAATTGTAGGCTTAATTGTCCAGTTCAATTTAGGTTTTTAGATCACTTGATTTGGATGTCAAAACTTAATTTATGCCCAATTTTTGTACACAACACTTGAACAAGAATCCTACTTCAATTAGGACTAGACTTGAGTTTTCTACCTTGTCTTTGAAGTAATGTCTTAAGGTCTAAATGAAATTCCATTTGGACTCTTGACTTTAATCTAGAAAATTTGGGATGTTGGTGACAACTTCGCTAAATACCACTTTTCCAATTTAGACCTTTAAGCAAGTAAAAAACTTGAACCAAGCAACAAAAATTAAAATAGTAAAATGTTTCAATTTTTCCTACTAAAATCACATGTTCTCAAAACTTTTTTAAAACATACTTCATTCTAGAAACAAAATCTAATAATCCTATATAAGTCTAAAAGACATTAAAAAAATTAAATGTAAAAAGGAAAAAACATAATAAATTCTCATTCATCATCCATACAATAAAGAAACTATTACTCCTAATTGGTTTTCTTTACTATGATGGAGTTATTTATTGCCTATAATAGGAGCACAAATTACACTACTTGCTTTACTCCATTTGGTGTAGTACATGATTTCAATCCCATCACTCCTATTGATCTCACTCCACTTCCTCAATGAGATAAAGTGTTTTGATGGAGATGAAAGAGCCAAGATAGTAAAAAAGCTCTATGAGAAAATTTGAAGATTAAATGCACATAGATAGCAAGCGTCAAAAGGAATACCAATTTGCTCTTGGTGACTTGATGTGACTTCAATTAAGGATATGAAGATTTCCTCATAATGGGAAGTTAAATTTGATGCTCTAAGCTCATGGTCCATTTAATGACATGGAAAGATTGGAGACATGCCTATAGGTTGGAATTACTAAGAGATTACAATGTCTCTACTATTTTCAATGAGAATCTATTACTCTTGATTAGCCTTCTTTACTCCAAGTTCTCTAAGAGATTTGTTGTTTGCTTAAAACTTGAGACCATCTCCTTATGACTTGACAAGAGGACTTCTCCTCTAACAATTCCAAATCCATTGAAGTTCATTGAATAAAGGAGCTACTATTGTTGATTAGCTTTCTCTATATGGTAAGAATCTCTCATTACTTAATACTTAAGACCATCACTTCGTTGCTTGATAATAATGCTTTTTCTTTCATTACATGGAATTATTTACATAAAATGATCATGCAATTAACATCCATGTCTGCAACAAACATTAATTTCTCTACAACATTTTCTTAAAAAAATTTTTTGGGTAATGTGAATCCATTAAATTCCATTAAACAAGGGGTCATTCATCATGATTAACTTTTCTTTCATAGATGGAATGGTTCATTGCCTAAAAGATGAGACCAACACTTCAATTCTAGCTAATAAGGCTTCTCTTTTCATTCTAAGGTGTCATTCAAAGAAAGGAATGACAAAATTTAATTAAATGTCTTCACCAATCATTAATTTCTTATGGAGTTGTACATTATTATGTATTGGGCAGGTTAAATCCATCAAAAGTCCATCCAATAAAGAAGTTATTACACTCAATTTGCTTTCATTGTTATGAGAGAATTTTTATTACTTGAAAAATGAGATGTTTATTATTTATTTGACAATAGGACTACTCATTTAGTAGTTTGAATTGATTAAAGTCCATTAAATAAAAAAGCTATTAATCTTGAGTAGCTTTCTTTTCCATCAAAGAATGATTCATTATTTGAAACTTTATACTATCACTTGATTCCTTGGTAGTAAGGCTTCTCATTTCATTACAAGAAATCAATCACACAAAATGGTTATGTAATTAACATCTATGCATACATTGAACATTATTTCCTTTGCAACATTCACATTAATACATCCTGGTTAGTTTTAATCCATTGAAATCTATCAAATAAAGGAGTCATTCAATTGGATTAGTTCCTACCAAGATAGAATGGTACGTTTCTTGGAAGATTAGCACCACTTCATTTAAAAAAAAATAGAAAGGCTTCTCCTTTCATTACAAGGAGTCATTAACATAAAGGAATTGTGATATTGCACTAATCACTAATTCCATTGTGAGATGCATGTTATTTTGGCTTAGGTGGTTCAAATTGATTGGGGTCCATTGAATAAAGGGCTATTACTTTTGATTATTTTTCTTTACTAGGAAGAATCATTTATTTCTCAAATCATGAAGCCATCACTTAATCCTCGGGTAGTAAGGCTTCTCAAATCGTTGTTAGAAAACATTTATAGAAAATGAGCAGGCAATGAGCATCTATGTCTACTATGAATAGTAATATTGTTGTGACATGCATGCCAATACACCTTAGGTTGTCTAAATCCATTGAATTCCTTAACAAAGTAAGTCATTCACCTTGATTAGCTTTCTTAGGGTGATAGACTAGTTTATTACCTAAAACATGAGATGTTCACTTCAATAATGGCTAATAAGGCATATCCTTTTTTTCTAACAAATCAATCACACAAATGATTCATGAAACTTAAACATCTATTATGACCCAAGATTTTATGGGACATAGGCACATTATTTTGTTTTTGGGAAAACATGCTTTAGCCTTGATTAGCCATTTATACTATGAGGGATTTGTTCAGCACCTAAAACATGAGATTATCCCTTAATTATTTAACAATAGGACTTTGCTTTTACATAGTCTAAATTCATTGAAGTCCATCAAATAATGGAGTGTTTAGGAAGGGGACATATTGCATCTAAGTGCCAAAAATAATGTACTAAGGTGTTATGGGGTAATGGTGATATCAAGACAATGTGAGTTTAATGATGACTCCTTGCCACCATTGGAGAGAGGAGGACCTAGTTAAGGGAGACATATTGGTGGTTAAGATGAACATTAAGTGCATAAGCCAAGGAAGATGATGAAGTGCAAAGAGAATATCTTCCATACATAGTGCTACATCATTATAAGGTATGTAGCATGATCATTGATAAGGGTAGCTGTACAAATGTAGCTAGCATTATTCTAGTTAAAAAGCTTAATTTCCTAACCATGAAGCACCTTAGAACATATAAGCTTAAATGGTTGAATGAATGTGGGGAGGTTAAGGTAAATAAGCAGATGTTAGTATTGTTTACTATTAGGAGATATATTGATAAGGTTTTGTGTGATGTTGTTTCCATGCATGCTAAGCATATTTTGTTAGCAAAATTAAGACAATATGATTTGGAAGTATTTCACTATGGGCTTAAGAATAGATTAAATCTAGAGTATTGCTCCATGGCTTATACACCCCTTTACCTATATCTAGCCAATACTAGGTTGATTTCTCTATGGACTTTGTGGTAGGACTGTCATAGCTAAAAATGGGTAGAGATTTTGTATTTGTTGTTGTTAACAAGTTTTCAAAGATGGTACACTTCATCCCATGCCATAAAACTGATGATGCAAATAAGGTGGTGGATTGTTCTTTAGAGAGGTAATATGTTTGCATGGCATGCCTTAGAACATTACTTCAAACTAGGATACAAAGTTCTTGAACTACTCTCAGAAGGCTTTATGGGGTAAGTTAGGTACTAAATTACTATTCTCAACTACTTTCCATACAAAAATGGATAGGAAAATTGATGTAATTAATTAAACTCTTTCTACTTTGTTGCATGCTATTATTTAAATGAATTTAAAAACATGGGGAGATTGTTTGCCATATGTAGAGTTTGCATATAATAAGAGTATTCATTTTGCTACTAGTTACTCTACATTTGAAATTGTGTATGGTTTTAATCCTTTGACTCCTTTGAATTTGATGCTTTTACCTCTTGATGAGTATAGTAACCTAGATGGTGAACATAAGGTCAAAATGGTGAAGAAGTTACATGAGAAGGTATAACAACAAATTGAAAATTGAATTGAGTAATATGTATCATATGCCAACAGATGGTGAAAAAAGGTGGTTTTGGAACTTGATGATTGGGTTTAGGTGCATATGCACAAGGAAAAGTTCTTGGCTCAATGCCATTCAAAGTTGCAACCTAGAGGAAATGGTCTATTTCAAGTGGTGACACAAATTAATGACAATGCCTATAAGTTGGACCTTCCTGGTGAGTACAATGTGAGTGTAACATTTAATGTTTTTGATCTTTCTTCTTTTGATGCAAAAAATGATCTGAGGATGAAAACTTTTGAAGAATGGGGGAATGATGATATCCTTCAAGGCGTCAATGCATGGATGGCTTCTATTGATCAAATGAGCATTCAAGAAGGACCAAGGACATGTTTAAGTGCTAAATAATTGAAAAAGGCACTTAGTAGGTTGATTAAAGAAGTTTGACCCAAAGAATCTGAAGCAAGGCAAAGCAAACCTTAATGTGGGCCAAGACTTTATTAATTGCATAAGTATGCTGAATGAGTTTGTGTTAAGTGATTGTAAGGAAAACTACTTAACAATAGGAATAGATTGTTTTTAGCCTATAAATAGGCTTGATTTCATTGTTAAAGGAGGCAAAACATTAGGTAAAATAAAAAGTGAGAATTTTTCATTTCAATTCTTTCAAGAATTAAAGAACATATCAAGAAATAACTCATTTTGTGATGTTCAACCAAATTATCACTCCCATGTTTGTTGTTTTGTAGAGTGTGGCATCTATATCCTTCTTCTAGGAAATTGGTTTGGCTTCTTAAAGCTTAAGGTTAGGATCATTTACATCTTAAGAATCTAGTTTGGCTTTCTAATGTAGTCCAAGTTTGATTACTCAAATAGTAGGATTGAGAGAGTGACTTATGCACACAAAAATGGAGGTGAAAAGTAGGAAATTGTAAATGAATAGAAATTTAATGGTTGCTCTTCTAGGCCTCCAAGGAAGATGAAAATGCAATAATTCTTCTAGATTGATGGTTGTAACACTTTAAGGACACAAGCTTTAGAAATGTTCCAACTCTTTAAGGAAGGAGTGAAAACTCTTCCAAGTTTTCAAGGAGATTGCATTAAGACAAATTTTATTTATTCATTCATTCATCTCCTTTTTTATGGAAACTTGATGGCTTTATATACAAAGCAAAAGGAGACTAAAAGACTTAAGTCAATTCTAGAAATTAAAAGCTAATAAAAGCACAATATTTCCAATGCTCATAGCTGTTACTATTCCAAGATTATGCATGGGAAAGGTGTGGTACAAGGGAAATGATAAAATCAAAGATGAGAGACATAGGTTGGTTCTTGGTCTTGAATGTGGGTTGTATCACTTTCCTTTGGTTTTATACATGGTTATTGGTCTTGAATGTGGCCCGCATCACTTTTCTAGGGTTTTATACATGATTGGTTTGTGGGTTTCTTAGCTACATCTAACAAGGTTGCATCAATTTGGGATGTTTTTATTTTCATTGGGGCTTCCTCTCTTAGATATATAAATACATCTCATTTGCATCGGTCAAAAGGGGGGGGTACTTTTGCAGTTTCAAAGAGGTTGTGAGTGGCCATGCCATGAAACTTTTAGGAGTTATGGGCTGCTGTTCCTAAAAGCTTTGGAGGAGAAAATGAGTCCATTGGCAAAACAGATTGTGACAATCAAATTGGAGGAACGAGATGAAAAGATTCTACTTGTTGGAGGAAATCAAGTACATTGTAGAAGTGGAGTTAGTGCTTTTAAAAGGGGTTTTTCAAATTCAATTTATTTATGTCATCGACCATTGTTATGTTTAGTTTAGTTAAGCATGAGTAGTTAGACCAACTCCTAGGTACTTAGTAAGCTTCCTTTATGTGTTGATGAATGTTGGATTATTATTTCAACTAATTTAGGATTTTGTTTTGTTTATTAAATTCACAATTTTAGTTTATTTATGTTGTTTCTCCAATTTCATGAGTAAATGAGACTAGATTTTAGGATTAATTTGATAGGTACATCAACTTCAAATTAAAACAGCCCAAATAGACAATAGTTTTAGTTTAATTCATTAGTTTGACTAAGCTTTAATGAACTTACTTCAATCTCTTGCTCTTTAAAACATTAGAAAAATCTTTAGCTTCACATCAAAGCATCAATTTATTACATATAATTTGGATTGGTAACTAAACATCAATAGTCTTATCTAATTTCAAAGAGATTATTCCCTAATCTAAATTTTGATTTGTTTTTTTGACAATGTTCAAGTGTTGTATAAATGCCCCCAAGGATAATAAGCTTAGTACCTATGTTTGATTAATTAGAGTGTTGTTTATTCAAATCCTTCATTCTAATAAGTTTAATTCAACATATTGATTTGAGTAGATTGAGAATTGGATTCAATTTGAAAAAAAAAATAATTAATTAAGTTTTATTAAGTTCATTCACTCTATTTTCTAGTATAAGTTGGAATTTTGGTTCATTTTCTAGCTCAAATTCAGTTGCTTGATTATATGTAAGAAAATTTGATTTGTTTTGCAATCCACATTGAGAATGATATTGATGTCCTCAATTGAGACCCTAGCTTTTTGTAGTGATCTGAGCACAAGGTACTATTTACCAATGGAACTCACTTTACCTAGAATTCCTTAAGTTGAGATTCTTATTGAAGTGATACTACTATTACTTAATCATATGTACTCACTATGGACACCATGCATTCAACTTGAACTGTGAACTCATGTAAAGCATTTCTAGTAGGATACATTTTTTGTCACTTCTCAACATAAAAGATCACAAAAGTGATTAAACCCTTGGCCATTGCTATTTTCCCTACTTACCATCTACCCTTATAATTTACATTATTTTTAAGGACCTCCACAAGTACACATCATAAAATGCGTGAGAGCCACTAGTTATATTCTATTTCAAGGATTGCAATTGATAGAATGACTTTGACATCAATGACTGCATACTCTAGATCTATCACCTAACATTATGAGTTGGTGAGTTTCGAGCTTAGTAAATAGAATCATGCATGATATGCTTTAAGAATGATGATGATCATAAGATCCTCTTTTCAAGCACAAAATTCTTTTATGTTGTTAGGTATACCATAGGATCATTGGCCTTCACTTTAGTCCACACTACAATGGATATATCTTGTTTAGTCTACATTATGATGGATAAATTTATTCAAGCCACATCATAGTGGTTATAACAAGTCCCTATGAAAACCATCCATGCAACATGAATAATGGAAGTGCTCTTTCATTCATTATTTGTATTGTGATTCATGTTCATCATCATGGAATGCATGAAGTATTCTTGCATTTTTAGTTAAGTATCCAATCATTGGAAAATAGTAACCATCAACTAGCACTTAATACACATTGTCACATATTCAACTTGTAATGACAGATGAGATTCTACTTACCTTAATCCTAGCTAAAAGATATATATACATATATCTTTAGTTGAGACTATGACATATTTTGATCATTAAACATCAAAGTGAAATTATCTATTAGTTAAATCTAATCATATCCATCTAAAACAAACAACCTAAACAGGTATATAATCTGTTCCTAATTACATTGTTTAGTTCAATTATTTAAGAAGGTAGCCTAATTAAGACAATCTCAAGCATAATTCCATTTGAATTACTCATCACATCCTCTAAGACTAATTAGAACATTATTTCATAGCTAAGCTTAATTCAATCTTATTGCCAAATTTGTTAAAATATGTGTGCCCAATCTAGCTTCACAAGAAAGCCTAGTTCATAACTGCATAATATTTAGTTAGGGTTTCTACAATTCTCTTTAATTTAATCAGTCTAGATGCAATCCTATATTGTTAATCTATACTCCAATGCATAACTAAAGTAAGAGAAAGCTTGAAAGATAAAGAAACTCACCTTGCAAGTTTTGGCCAGCCACTTTCTCTCTAAGCTTGATTTGAATAAGTTACTCTTTAAGTGTTCCAAAAGTTTACATATATTTCTAGGCTACAAGGAGTAGCGTCAACATTTGTATGCTTGCCACATTAAAGGACACTTGTCACAAGTGTGAAATGAGGTGGGCATTTGCATGCTTGACACATGTCTTTTCTAATTGAATTCTAAGATCAATTAGAGTTTCTGGTTATGCACATTGTAATCATTTCATGAATAAAGAAATGTAAGCAACATGAGCATATATATGCTTATTAAACATATAAACCTGCACAAGATGATGTGATAATGTGTGTGAGAAGTTTCAAGTGTTACAAAAACCTTAAGGTGTATTTGGCATTGTCTTACAATTGATTTGTATAGTTGTGAATTTCAAATTTTTTAATCATTATGTCCTTGGCACCATTGTTGAATAGTTGTAATTTGATTTTCTCTCTTGTTTTCTTGGTTTTTTGAATTGTTATGTGCACTTTGCTTATGGAACATTGTAGTTTAGCTTTTCTTTTAAAATTTTAAAAGTTTTTTTTTTTTTTACCCTTTTCTCAATTTTATGCCTTTTTTTAATTTTTTCATGCTTGTTAGACTTCCTTCAATTTAATCTTAATTTGACCATTAGGTTGCTGAATTTTCTTTTAATTTTGTTTTTTAGGTGCATGTAAGGTGTAAATCTCTAGGAGGACAGCTCATACTTGGATTGGAGAACAACTCTTGGACTAGTGGTCATGCAAGGAAACTAACAAAAGGGAGACATGAGTTTGAGATTAGAGATGAGGCCGAGGTAAGGGTTATGCAAGGAGAAATTCAACATCCAACAATGATAGCCAAAAGACAAAGGACCATGAAAGAATACATTAGTCTTGTAGTAAAGACTTCACCCTCTTGCATTCTATTAGAAGAAGCAACTAGAAATTTTGAGATCAATAATATCCATTATATTATGCTACCATTCTTTTAAGGAATGGCAAGTGAAGATTCTCTTACATTCATTAGCAATTTCTATGTTACTATGCAAACTTTTCCATTTCAACGGTTGATAGAAGATTAGCTTAAAATGAGGTGCTTTCCCTATACTATAAAGGACAAGCCTAAGGCTCAATTGAGAACTTTGGCAGTTGGTTCTTTGACCATATGGGTTATGGTTCAGAATAAATTTGTTTGGAAGTTCTATTCCTTTACGAAAAATTATAGAATTAGGGACCAAAATAGCTACTTTTATCAAATGTATAAAGAACTATTCCATGAGAATCGTGAGAGATTTAAGATGTTTCCTATTTAGTGTATACATTATCACTTCTCATTAGAACTCTAATATAAGTTTTTTATGGTGGTTTGAAACAACAATGTCAAACTCTAGTTGATAATGCAACTAGTGGAGATGTGGGAGAAAAAGACTACTAAGGAGACATAAGGTCTTATGAAAGGTTATGAGCTAACTCCCAACAAAAAAGTCATAGTGGAAGAAGAGCTGCCACACAAGAATTGAGCTCCCATAATGAAATGGCTATGCAATTGGTAGAGTTGACTAAGAAAATCAAAATTCTCACCACCAAAAATTCAGCCAATCAACAGGTATGTGGGGTTTGTGGTGTTTTGGGACATGAAGCTAACATATACTTTTCATATGATTCTTATGCAGGTAAGAAGCAAGAGCAAGCTAATTTAATGGAGTCATATCAAACCAAGTTGAGAAATGACCCATTCTTAAACACCTACAACCTCAAATGGAGAAATCACCCAAATTTCTCATGGAAAAAGAACCTTAACCCTGCATATATTCCAAACTAGAATCCTCCACAATTTCATACCTTAGTTGCCCCTTCCAATCAATTAAGAAAACCAACTTTAGAAAAGAGTTTGAATGCTTTCATGCACCTTAACAATACAAATCAAAAGAAAAATGACCAAAGGTTGGATTCTTTAGAAGCATCCATGAGAAAGGCAATGATGAAAGTTGGGCAACATGCAGAAGCATTGGAAGGAAACCAAAAGGGGAAGTTAACTAGCAAACTAGAGCAAGCAAAGTCTATGACAATCCTTAGAAGTGGTAAGTTACTGCTAATAAAGATATTGATGATATGCAACATGATGTAGGAAATTCAAGCTTAGAGCTTAAAGAAGAGGCATAAACTAAGTTAATTGAAAAAATGTGCAAAATGAAGTCAAATAGTCCTCCAAGTAGCACTAAATGAGTGAAAAAGAGAACCATTTATTTCCCCAAATTTCCATAAAGTAGTCAAACCATACAAGCTACCAATTTCTATCTAAAATTGCTTGAAAGAAAGCTAATACAATAAGTAATTCTTTAAAATTTTTGATATGAGTTCAAATGTGAATATTAATTTACTTCTTTTGGATGTTAACAAGAATATCCCCTTCTTATGCAAAAATTTTTGGTGAGTTAAACACCCACGATTAGAGATATGGGAAGAATGAGAAAGTAATTGATTCAAAAGCAATGAATGCTATCTTGCAACACAAGTCACCTCCCAAGATGAAGTGTCTTAGAAGTGTTATTATTACCATCACTTTGGGAGACAATAAGATTACTAAGGCTATTTAAGACTTAGGAGTAAGCATAAAACTCATGTGATATTATGTTTTTTTGCTACTAAGATTAGGGGAGTTGAAACCTACCATAATGGCTTTACAAATTGCCAATCATTTTGTGAAGTATCTAAGCAGCATAGTTGAACACTTATTGAATCAACTAGATATGCTCATTTTCCTAATTGATTTTTTGGTCTTGAACATGGAAAACACCCTATCTAAGTATAGAGAGGTGAGTAGTCTTATTCACCACTCACTCCTAGCAATCACCAAGATAACAATTGATGTCTACAATTGGATGTTAATAATGATAGTCTTGGGAGAGACTTTGAATTTAGATTGTTTAATTCTCTATCCTTTTATTGTGTTTACCTAGTAATTAATCTATCTATATTTATTATTTGGATTCATTGGTTCATGAGACTTATCTACATAACATGGTGAAAGATAAATTAGAAGGTGCAATAACTTTGGAAAGAGTGGAGAATGAAATTGAGTGAGAAATTCAAGAGTAGCATCATGTTTTGTATAGGGTAGCCAAAATATTCCCTGAGAGAACTTAAATTGTCCTTAAAACTACCTCAGTCACTTTCTATTGGAGAAAAGAGCCCTTTGCCTAAGTTAGAATTGAAGGAGTTACCCATACACTTTAAATATACTTTTCTAGGAGAGGGACATACATATCTGATCATTGTTGCTTCCAATTTAACCATTCTTAAGAAGAGAGCTTATTTTTGGAACTTAGTGAGGTTAGGAAAGCAATGGGCTGGACCATTTCTAACATCATTTATATTGGTCTTGCAATGTGCATAGCATAGGATCCTTCTCCAGGAAAATTTCAAACCAAGTAGGGAAGCCTAAAGAAGACTTAACCCAAATATGTAGGATGTAATAAAGAAACAAATACTAAAAATTCTAGATGTAGGAATGATTTATCCTTATTTTAGATAGTAGGTGTTCTAGCCCTATGCATGTTATGCCCAAGAAATTTGGCATCATTGTTGTCATAAATGAGTAGAATGACTTGGTTCCTACTAGGGCAACCATAGGATGGAAATGTTCATACACTACATGAAGGTAAATGTAGATACTAAAAAAGATCATTTTCCCCTTCCTTTTAATGATCATATGTTAGAAAGATTAAATGGACATGATTTTTATTATTTTGTAGATGGTTTTCTAGGTTACTATCAAATTCCAATTACTTTAAAAGACTAAGAGAAGACAACTTTCACATATCCCTTTAGGACATTTACTTTTAGTAGGATGCTTTTTGGGCTTTGAAATGCCTAAACATCTTTGAAAGATTTATGAAGTCCATATTTTTTGACATGGTGAAATGCTTCATAGAGGTCTTCATGCATGACTTCTCAAATTTTGGTACTTCTTTTGATGCATGCCTAGATTATTTGACTTTAGTGTTGAGAAGATGTACAGATAATTTCCTAACATTAAGCTATGAGAGAGTCACTTTATGGCTAAGCATTGGTCATGTCATATCCTATAAGGATATTGAGGTAGATAAAGCAAAGATTGATGTAGTTGTTAATCTACCACCTCCCACTTTAGTGAAGGGTGCCAAGAGATTCTTAAGACATGCTAGGTTCTATAAGCAATTTATTAAGAACTTTTCCAAAATTAGTCACCCTTTCTATAACTTACTATCTAAAGATGTATCATTTGCTTTTGATGATACTTCTTCAAATGCTTTTAGTTTAGTTAAGGTGACCTCTACATCAATCATCATGGCATCAGATTAAACATTTCCCTTTTAGATAATTTGTGATGCATTTGATTATGCCACAGAGGGTGGACAAATTGTTGTATGTTATCTACTATGCAAGTAGAACACTCAATAATGCCCAATTGAATTATTTAACCATTGAAAAAAAATTATTGGTAGTTGTTTTTGCAATTGATCAATTTAGGTCTTATTTAGAAGGATCTGAGGTGATAATGCATTCCAATTGTGTTGAACTAAAATATTTGTCAATTAAACTCAATGCTAAGTGAAGGTTGATTAGATAGATTTTGCTTTTGAAAAAATTTAACCTCGAAATTAGTGATAAAAATGGTTGTGAAAATGTTGTAACTAACAATCTTATTAGATTGATTTCCTCCTTTAACACACATGACCATAAAAGGGTGAAACCTATTGGTGAAACCTTTCCTATTTAATAGTTACTTTTTATAGCCAAGAAAATATGGTATGCTAATATGATTAATTATCCTGCTTATGGCATGTTTTGGGCCAAATTTTTTATGAAGAAAAAGGGAGGTTTTTATTTGCATACAAGCATTATTATCGGGATGACCCATTTCTATTCAAGCATTATGCACCCCAAATTATTCACAAATGTGTGCCTCAGAAGGAGCAACAAAGTATTTTAGCCTTTTGTCAAGAGTTGCATTATAATGGCCATTTTGGTGGTAAGAAGACAACATGTGAGGTGCTACAATTAGGTTCTTTCTAGCCTACTCTCTTTAAGGATGTTCATTATTATTGCTTGCATTATGATAAGTGTCAAAGGAGTGGAGGCATTGGTAAAAGGAATGAAATGCCCTTGATTGGGAATTTGGTAGTTAAGCTTTTTGATACATAGGAGTAAATTTCATAGGTCCTTTTCCTCCCTCTATGGGGTATGTATATATATTAGTTACTATTGATATGTGTCTAAATGGATTGAGGTTATGCCCACTTAAACTAATGATGCTAATTCTTTTGTTAAATTCTTGAAACATGTGATTTTTAGCAGGTTTGGGATTCCTAAGGCCATTATCAGTGATGGAGGAAGCCGTTTTTCTAATTAATTATTTGATGGTGTGTTGAAAATGGCTTAAACCTTAGGCTAAGTTAATGTAAGTAACCATCAAATTAAGGCAATCTCGAAAAAAAATAATGGTGTGCTCTTTTAGGAAAGATTAGGCATTAAAGCTAAATGATGTATTATGGGTGTATTGTACAACATGCATGACACCTAGTGGGATGAGTTCCTATTGAGTTAGAGCATAAAGCTTACTAGGCTACAAAGGCATTAAACATGGAGTCAATAAAGTTAAGGGATGGTTACTACATTTGAATTACCTTGAAAAGATGAAAAATGAAGCTTATGGGAATGCAAAAATATACAAAGCATGCAAAAAGCTTCAATTTGTAAAGCCTCTTTATCTTGTAATGAAAGTGTTACTATTTAATATAAGATTTTATTTGTTTCTAAAAAATCTTTGATCAAGTTAAAATGGATCATTTCAAATGGTCCTAGTATTTCCCAATGGCATTGCAGAGTTAGTAAGCTAGAGAACTCAAGATACATTCAAGGTCAACAAACATCTTATGAAGCCTTACTTGGAAGATGCAACAACCAAGCTTAAGGATGAGTGCATTAAGTGCATTTTTCTTGACAATGTAATCTTGCATGCATAGTCTTGCTCATACACTGAATAAAGTGCTTGGTGGGAGGCGAGCTGTGTTTACATGGGAATTTCTATCTTTTTCTCTTAGTTTGTATGATGTTTAGTTGTTGTTAGTCTATGTTTTCCCCACATTCTTTTTTCTAACTACTTTGCTTTATAGCTCCAAACATTGAAGATAATGTTTAGTTTAGGTTTAAGGGTACAATTCAAATTTTTTAGGCAGAATTTTTATGTTAAATCTTTAGTTTATACTCAAATTTACCACAAGTGCATGAGATGCTCAAGTAATCAAGTGGACATGAGTCCAAGTATCAATCCCATGAGGAGAAAACTCAGGTACAAATTTTGAAAATTACCTATTTTATCTAGACAAATCAAATAAAGAAAGGTTGGCTAACTACAAAATTAAAATCTAGCTTTAAACACAAACTAAAAGTCAATTAACAAGGGTTCAAGGACTTGAATTTCATCAACAAAATACCATTTTACTAAACTTATCATCTGGTTGAATTGCATTCATTATCAATGATTCCAAATAGGTATGTAGTTTCTTTAATTATCTTACTAGTTGCTCACAAGAAACTTTTACCTTCTATTTTGTAGGCTTCTATGTTAGAACTAAAACCATTACCAACTCATTTGAAGTATGTGTATTGGGAACACAATGACTACCTACCAATGTTTACCACAAGGAATCTAATGCATATGCAAGAAGAAAAATTGATTTGAGTGCTAAGTGAGCATAAGACAATGATTGGTTGGACAACTATAGATATTAAGGTGATAAGTCCAGCCATGTGTATACACTGCATATTGTTAAGAAAGAGCCAAATCAACTAGAGAAGCTCAACATTAATTGAACACCCCAATGATAGAGGTACTAAAGAAAGGGATTTTGAACCTC
This sequence comes from Rhizophora mangle, assembly GCA_037832345.1. NCBI lineage: Eukaryota > Viridiplantae > Streptophyta > Magnoliopsida > Malpighiales > Rhizophoraceae > Rhizophora > Rhizophora mangle. The sequence continues at coordinate 39,694 of JBAPLJ010002056.1, forward strand.
TTGATGTTGGCATCATATATCCAATCTTCAATAGCATATGGGTGAAACTGGCATAGGTGATCTTAAAAAAATATGGTGTCACAATGGTTACAAATAATAATAATGATGAGTTTGGTATATACATATGTATAAATAAGGTGGAAAGTGTGTATTGATTACAAGAAATTAAACTCTACCACTAGATGGTCATACTCATTATTGCTTTCTTAATGGTTTTTCATCTTATGATGAAATCACATTTGCACCAGAATATTAAGGAAACATAAAGGCATTTCTTGATCAAAGGATTTCAAGGAAGAACTTAGTTGTTAGATAGAATGTCCTCCTCTACCATTCAAGGCTTAAACTATTTCCAAATAAGTTGGTCTTGGTGGGTTGGTCCTTTTGTTATTACTAATGTTTTTGGTCATGGTGCAGTTGAGATAAGGAGTTTATAGACAAGCAAGGTTTTTAACAATCATAGGCTCAACCTTTTAAGATGAATGGTCATTAGCTCAAATCTATTTATGAAGGTTTTCAGGTGTAGAATATTAAGGTGATGGAGTTAGTGAACCCCATCTATGTTAACTAAGGAAACATCTTGTCAAGCTAATGATATTAAACAAAGACACTACTTAGAAGGCAACCCAAGCATACTTTAGATTTGATTTTTGTACTATTTCTTTTATTTTTTTCTATTTCAAATATTTTTCTATTACATTTGGCCTTACATTAAGGATAATGTAAGTTTTAAGTGGGAGGAGAGGTTTAGTTAGGATTTCATCTCCAATTTTTTTTTTTTTTCAGTTTTTGTGAAATAGTGATCATATCTTTTTGTTACCAAAGTATTAAATTAGATTATTTTTGTAATTTATTGCTTGGCTTAGGATTTTAGCAATTTTTAGTATCATAATGATACGTGTCCTTAACATTGTGATACTCAATTGAAATAATACTTGTTGAGAAGTTATGTGTGTTACTTAATAAAGTATGATTGAGTAGTGTGTGATTTGTCTTGAAATTGTTCTTCTTAAGCTAGTCCTAAACTTGGGTTTAAGTAAATAGGGTGCTTTCTTTTAAAAATTATTAAAAAAAAAGAAGATGGCAAAAATGCAAAATTTTAATTCTATTCCATTATTGAGCCTACCTAGTAACTATGGTTATTTCACCAAAAATGTTGACACTCACATTAAACAATAACTTAAACATAAGTACACAAAGAACCTTGATATACATTTCCTTAATTTTGGGATTTTCTTAAGGAAAAATATCAATTTTTCTTTTATGCTTTAATTAGGAATATCTTACTTTGTTACCTGGTTTGTGGTAGTAAAGAGGAATGGTTGATAGGTGAACTATACATGAATTTATCATTTCAATTGCAAGACTTGCATTAACTAATTAAGTACAATTATGAATAGAGAGGAAAGAAATAAGTATGTTGTTGTTATTTTATTTGATGTTGCTATATTTTTATGTTAGGTATGTATGTTGGTTGAAAATTTAATGTAATTGGCATGTGCACTACAATGGTTGTGCTTCAAAAATGCAAATCAAGTGATTCAAGAGCCTACAATTGTTATGAATACACCCAAGCCCAAAATATTTGTCTAATGGTCCAAAAATAGTTGATAAGTCACAGTAAAATTTGTCATGGACTGAACTAAGTTAGTCTATGTTTTTAATTCATAACTTGTGCTATAGACCTTTGTTTTGGGCCAAATTAGATGCATTGGAAAGCTTGAAAAGAGGAAGAAAACTTTGATGAAGAATGTAGACCCTAATTTAGACTATAGCTTCATAAGAATCATCTTGGATAGTATTACATGAATTATATCCCAATTATGGAAACAAGTTTATTGTAACCTCAAGAATTTAGGAGATTTTTTTGGAGAGTCTTAGGGTTTTCTTGTGTTAGCTATGTACATTTTCTATGATAGAAATAGGACCTTTTAGCTACTGAAAATTAAAGAAGATGAAATGGACACATAAGGAGGTCGACAAGCATAGCTTTAGTAAGAATTTGGTTTCTTTTTAATATTTGTAGCTAGAAGGTTTCAACAATTATAGGAGATTTCAAAACATTTGACATTTTGATAGAATATGTTATTTTGTTTTACTGATTTCTTTTTTATTGGAATTGTTTGAGTTATTTTGATTATATTGTTGAATGATTATTGTTTTAATTCATTCAACTAGTTTTTCTTTTGAGTTGTATAAACAATGGTCGATTGTTAGAGTTAGAGAATGTGACCTGAATTTATCCTATTCCTAATCTCTAAGTAACAATTAACAAGAAGAGCTTAGAAATAAGTTTTTCTTTTATTGTCATGAATAACTCAACATAAGATAAAAAATTTGAGCTTGTGTGATTATTGCTCTAATTAACCTATTTTCTTAATTCTTAAGGCTGCTAGTATAAAACTCTAGAGGCTTTGTTCTTAGGGTACAATGGTTAGCGTCTAAGTGGAGAATTTGAGTAATAGATTTTGTTATTATTTAGGGTTAATAGTTCTAATAAAATTGAAGGCAACATTGTGGATAATCAAAAACATCAAATATCATAGTTATAAATGAACCTCGAATTGGAATTTTGTTAATTGATATTTCTATAAATTATTTTGGTTAATCAAGTAGTTTACTTCAATTGTTATAGAGTTAGACATTTAACCCCCCAGATGCATATTAGTGTATTTAAGTTTAATTAATATCATCATTGCACATGAACCTAGAATTGGAATTTTGTTAATTGATATTTCTATGAGTTATTTTGGTTAATCAAGTAGTTTACTTTAATTGTTATAAAGTTAGAGTTTTACCCCACCAAATTCATATTAGTGTGTTTAAGTTTAATTAATATCATAGTTGCAAAAGAACCTAGAATTGGAATTTTCTTAATTGATATTTCTATAAGCTATTTTGGTTAATCAAGTAGTTCACTATCAATCATGTTTAGCTTTCTTTAATATGAGAGGATCATTCATTACTTGAAACATGAGACCACATCTTTATTACTTGACAATGGGACTTCCTTTTTTGGTAGTTTAAATCCATGGAAATTTATCAAAGAAAGGAACTTTTACTCTTAATTAGCTTTAGGAGAGATTGTTCATTACTTAAGAGTGGATGTCATTACCTATTTTATGCTAGTAATGCTTCTCCTTTCATTGCATGGTATTAGCCATAAAAAAAAAAGTATGCAATTGACATTCTTGTTAAAACTTGTTATGTTCTATCAAATAAGGGAGTCATTCATTCTACTTAACTTTTCTTACATGGATATAATGATTCACTTGCAAAAAATCATTCATAAAGAAAAATCATTTAATTATCATCTATGTCTATAAATAAAATTAATTTCCATATGATATGCACTTTAATACCCTTGGGTAATTCAATTTATTTCCATGAAACAAACAAGTCATTAACTTGAATAAATTTTCTTACATGGATAGAATGGTTCATTCCTTGAAACATGAGACTAACACTTTATGTCTAACAAATGAGGCTTCTCCTTTTGTTCCAAGAATTCATTCATACAAAGGAATTGTGAAATTAACTTAAATGTCTACACTAATCACTAATTTAATTGTAAGGTATGTGTTATTATGTTATGGGTAAGTTGAATCCATTAAAGTTCATCCAATAAAGAAGCCATTTTTCTTAAATGGCTTTCATTACTGCAAGATAATTGTTCATTACTTGAAAAACAAGACAACTTTTCATTACTATAGAAAGGATTTCTGTTCAAGGTAGTTTGAATCAATTGAATTCCATCAAGTAAGGAAGCTATTTGTTTTGATTAGCTTTTTTTACTTGGATATATTTGTTCATTGCTAAAAACTTGATACTATTAACTAATTCCTTGGCAATAAGGCATCTTTTTTCATTGCAAAGAATCCTTCATAGAAAATGAGGATGCAATTAACTTCTTTGTCTACAACAAATATTTATTTCATTGTGACATGCACATTAATACACCTTTGGTAGCTTGAATCTATTGATTTCAATCAAAGAAAAGAGCTTTCATCTTGAATAGCTTTTCTAACTTGGATAAAATGGTTCATTACTTTAAGGATGGGACTGTCACTTCATTTCTACGTAATAAGGCTCCTCTTTTTGTTTTATGGGGTCATTCATGTAAAGGAATCATGAAATTACCTAAATGTCTACACCCATAACTGACTCCACTGCAAAATGCTTGTGATTCTATTTTGGGATGTATAAATCCATTAAAATCCTTCTAATAAAGAAATTCATGTAAAGATCATTTAACCACATGGGAAAATTGTAGAAAATTTAGTAGAATGACCAAAATGCCTATTTTTTATGATGGTTAATGTAATGTTCAAAGAAGAAGAATAACAAGAGAAGAGAAGAAATTTCTGGAGAAAAGCTTAAAACCTCATTGTAATAGCTTAGTTCCTAATATAGGGATCATTGTTTACAAAACAACTCTTGTACTTGCTTTAACAACTATCTATATTACAATCTAACTTTTCCTAAACTTAAGGAATACAGCTAAACTTGGTTAATAACTATCAAGTACAAAAATTAGTTCCTTTGTCTTTCACTAATTTTTTGGTTCTCAACTTTTTAGCTTCTACTTCTGCTTCTCAACTCCTTCTACTTCAAAAGTTTCTTTTCTAACTTCTTGAGTCTCTAACAAAATTATCATGTGCATAAACACTCCTCCTTGAGATTTTTATTGGAGACACCAAGCATGAATTCCAACTTTTGAAATTTGGACTTTGGTAAAGACTTTGTTAAAATATTTACTAGTTGATCTTCTAATTTACAACACTTTAATTTTAATTTTATTTCTTCATTTCTTTTAGTTTTGCTAATTGTCCGATACTTGACATTTGTATGCTTTTTCTTCCCATATTGCATTGAATATTTGCAATTCCAATTATAGATTAGTTGTCATACATAATTGTTGTTGTTGCTGTTTCCCCAATGCAAAGGACCTTGAGAATTTTTCTCTCCTAGATGCATTGGTTGGCTACTACACCTATTGCTGCTACTGCTACAGACTTTGCCTCTATAATTGATTGGGCTATCACCTCTTGCTTCTTGGAATTAAAATAAAACATTCCTGAGCCAAGTGAGAAAGCATAGCCTGAGGTGCTTTTCATATCTTTCAAGCTACTCGCCCAATCATTGTCCACAAAACCTAGCAATTTCCCCTCTTCAAATGGTTCATAACATATTCCAATTTGACTTGTCCATTTTGAGTACCTTGGGACTCTTTTAGCTACATCATACAAAACATTAGATGGACTTTACATCAAACCTTAATAATAGATTAGCTACAAACATCAAGTCTGCTCTTATGGTAGTTAGGCATAACAAACTTCCAATTAAACTTCTATATTTGGATGCATCTACTAGCTCTGCATTATCTTCATTTCCTAGTTTTACATTGACAACCAGTGGTGTTGCCACTGGTTTGAAATGTTGCATTCTAAACCTTTTCAAAATCTTTTAGGCATACTTCATATGACATAGGAAGATGCCCTCAGTAAATTGATTAAGTTTAAGCCCAAGGAAGTACCCCATCTGTCCTAAGTCTAACATCTCAAACTAACATTGCATTTTAACTTTGAACTTCATTAATTCCTCTACATTTCTTCCTATCACAAATAAATTATCAACATAAATTTTTCATGACTACAATATGGCATCATTATCACTCCTCCTAAAGTGCTAATTTCACAAGAAAGAGTCTATTCTATTGTATCAAGCTCTAAGAGCCTATTTTAGGCCATACAAGAAGGAGTTTATAAGAGCCTACTTATAAACTTTCTATTCACTATGTTTTCCCTCAAAGTTTTTAGGTAGAGCAACATAAATCTCCTAATTTAGACTGCTATTTAGTAATGCAGATTTGGCATCTAAATGAGAGATTTTCCATCTCATTTGATCTATAATTACTATCAAAATTCTACTAGTGTCCATTTTGTGAGTGCAGTCATTTCTAGGCTGATGGGAATAGCCTTTAACTACAAGTCTTACCTTATACTTGTTCACACCTCCATCAAGATTTAGTTTTACCCTCAATACCCATTTCACTCTTATCACCTATGTGTTTTCAAGTTTTTCAACTAAGACCCAAGTTTGATTTTTCTTAATCATGCCAATCTCCACCTTCATTACTACATTCCACTCATCACCCTTAGGAGCTTCTTAATAGGTGCTAGGTTTTATTATAACTCTATTAAATCTATGCTAAATATCAGCAGGAGGTCATACATCTTTAATGGGAGGATGATTATAGTTATCAGATTCAACCTCAGAATCTATATCTCTAGAATCAATAACTTTTGTTGCAAGTTCCTTTTAGTTTGTGACTCATTCCTATCTTAGTAAGCTCCCTTATCAATCTTCATGTCTTTACTAACAATGACTTTTCACTTTTCTACTTTCTCATCTAGCTTGCTTCTATTTACATCTAACATATGTGTGTAACACAAGGAACCAAACACTCTTAAGTGTTTAAGAGATGGCTTAAAGTCACTCTAAGTTTCAATTAGAATCTTCCCCATTACTACTTTTGTTGGCATCTAGTTCTACAAATAAATGACTATGTTGATAGCATTTGCCTAGAAGGATTTTGGTAACTTCTTCTCAAAGTGCATGCACCTTGCCATCTCTAGTACTCATCTATTCTTTATCTTTACCACTCTATTTTGTTGTGGAATGTAGCTAACTATCAACTAATGTTGGATCCCCTACTCCTCAAAATGTTGGTTAAACTCCCTAGAAACATACTTATTTCTAATGTCTAATCTCAGGTTCTTCAAAACTTTTCCACTTTGAGTTTCAACAAAAACTTTAAACTTCTTGAATAACCCAAAAACCTTTGACTTTTACTTCATGTAGTACATCGAGGTCATCCTTGAGTAGTCATTTGTAAACAAAAGGAAATATTTGCTTTTGCAAGAATATGGTTCCATTAGTCCACAAACATCAAAATTGACCAATTGAAGCTTCCCTTTAGCTCTTTGAGTACCTTGTATAGGAAAAGACAATTTTTATTGCATGCCTAATTCATAACTTTCACACACATAAAAAATTACTTTGATAGTAGGCAAATCATTCATAAATTTTTGTTGTTCTATGAAGGCTCTTCTGCCCTGATTTAGAATCATCAATCACTCTATTGTTTTGCATTTTGACATTTCAATTGAATTCAAGTTCTCAATAAAACTCCTATTCTCCATAAAAACATTAACAAATTATATGCCATTAAGATCATAAAGTAAACAATTTTTATCTTTAAACAACAAGTTAAAGCCCTTTTGCATCATTTGCCCTCCATTGTCAATCTTTACCACATGTATGAATGGTGTTAGGTGACTTAAAAAAATTAGCATGGCTAGTCATGTGGCAAGTACAACCACTATGCAGAAATCAAGATCTTTAATTCTTTGCTTTAATCACTATTAAAGCTATTATCAAATGTTTATCTTTCTTCTCTTCTTTAGTGAAATTAGCTTTTTGAGATTGTTGGCCTTAACCTTGCTGTGACTTTTTTTTTGCAATACCTTCAATATGAGAAAATTTGAAGCAAATCTTGCACTAAACCTTGGCTTTCCAATAATAGTCATCCCCTACCTAATTAATTCTTTTGTAGATAGGACAAGTTGAGAACTTTCCTCCTTTCTTATGATTCTTTTTGGGCCTAAGCTACATGCCTTTATTGGAATATTTAAAGGTAGTTTTATTGTGTCTTTTAAAGCTAATGGCTTTAACTTCAATTAAGCTTGCAATGCAACTTCCACACCACCTTTAGTTCTCAAGCTTCTCCTTTATTCCTAAGCTTTACATGCCTTATGAGAATTAAAATACACATCCTGAACTTTCTAAAGTGGGCTTATTTGTAGATATCCAAAAGGAATGGACCATAAACTAGTGTCCTTAATCCAACTTATAGGCTGGTCAAAGCTATCCTAATCTAATTTGGAGTTATTCTCTGAGAAAGTTAAGTGGTTCCAAAGAAGAAGTATCTATCCTTCCTTAGGTAATTTTTGTTGTCTCTTAAAGCTATAAATAGTAATGTTAGAGTTCAAAAAACACATACAAACACATACTTCTCTTTTCTTTCTTTCTTAAACACACCAATGATAAGTAAGGCTAAGGTGTTATTTTTGATTTTAAGGATTGAAATCATTAGAGGAAGTATTATAAAACTTATTAATCTTTATTTCTATTATAATTGTTTACTTTGATTCTCATGTTATTCTATTATTACTGTTTATAATTAATTATATTGTTATATTGTTTGATTTTTAGGAGCATACTAAGTAATTATACTTCATGATCTAATGCTAGTTAAAAATTCATGTTTGCAATTCTAACACTAATGAGCAAATAGAAATTATAACTATGGTCCTCTTGCCCAAGCAAATAGAAATTCTAATGCTAATTGATGGGATCCGTTGCACTTGCGCACAAGAAACCCTGAGGGACTGCCCTGGCCCCGCAGCAAACTGCCGCCGACCTGGGAATCCGAGCACAGAGAAAGGAAAAGTAAGGAAGGGTGCAACATGAGGACTTCCCAGGTCACCCATCATACCACTACTCTTTCCCAAGCACGTTAAACTTTGAAGTTCCAAGGGCATTCAGAGCATTAGTGCCGGTATGATCGCACCCGCTACTCGTAGTGCCGGCAATCCCCAGGAGCTTCTCCCAGTGGCATCTGCCCACAGCAGGTTTCCTTCATGGAGCCCAGGACGGCCCGGAAGCTCCTCCCGCGGTTCCTCCATCCCAGGAACAGTTGAATTCTCCTGCAGGCAGAAGAAGATGCCGAGAAGGAGAGACGCAAAGCATGCTGCAAACGTAAACCATCATCACATTTTACGTGCATGGACCCACAAGCCCCGTCACTGCTCGATGGAAAGATCTTTCGGAGCTCCATCGAGCAGCCAATCAAGTTGTGCTCCATTGGCCCCGTCACTCGGGTCAAATTTCGGCTGCTTCAGTGATTATGAGGCTTCCCCAAGATTGCTGTTCGGCATTGTTGGCAAAAACTCACCCATTATTTCGTCTCTCTCCCACTTCAGCAGCTTTTGGGATCCGTCGACATTGTCGTTAGGCATTCTGGTCAAAATTTGTCCATTTTGAGATCCAATGCATTCTGTTCTAAATCCTTCCGTTCCGACATCCGTCCCGGAATTTAGGAGAAGGGCGAAAGACGAGGACGTCCCGGATCCCAGTACTGCACATTTAACTGATGGGATCCATTGCACTTGAGTGCAAGAGACCTTGAGGGGCTGCCCTCCCACTGCAGCAAACTGCTGCTGACCCAGGAATCCGAGTGCAGAAGAAGGAAAAAAAATGGATGCAGCGCGATGATTTCCTAGGAGGTTACCCATCCTAGTCCAACCCTCGCCCAAGCACGTTTAACTTCAGAGTTAAATCCGTCACTCGGTCAAAATTCGTCTGTTTCAGTGCTTCCGAGGCTTCCCAAGAATGCTGCCTTGTTTGTAAAAACTTGCCCATTCTTTCGTCTCTCTCCACCTTAGCAAGTTTTGGGCCTCATCGACATTGTGGTTCGGCATTCTGTTAAAAATTTGTCCATTTTGAGATTCGCGCACGAAATTTAGGAGAAGGGTGCGAGACGAGGACTTCTCGGAACCAAGTGCTGCGCATTTAACTGCAGGGATCCGTCGCACTTGCGTGCAGGAAACCCTGAGGGGCTGCCCTCTTCCCGCATCAAACTGCTGCTGACCCGGGAATCCCAGTGCAAAGAAAGGAAAAAGAAGGAGGGGTGCAACATGAGGATTTCCCAGGGGGTCACCCACCCCAGTTCTACTTCCCAAGTGTCCCGTCTCGGGATCCAGTGCATTAGTGCTGGTATAATCACATCCACTACCCACAGCGCTGGAAATCCCCAGGAGCTTCTCCCCGAGCCATCCACCCGCAGCAGATTTCCTTCGCGGAGCCTGAGACGTCCCTGAAGATCCTCCTGCAGTGCCTTCGTCCCAGGAACAGTCGAATTCTCCCGCGGCCGGAAGGAGAGGCACGCAGCCCCCTGAGAATGTAAACCGTCATAACTCTTGATGTGCATGGACCCACAAGTCCCTTCACCACTCGATGTAATGCTCGTTCCGAGCTCCATCGGGCTGCCAATCGAGCTGCGCTCCATTGGCCCAGTCGCTTCGGCCAAAATTTGGCTGTTTCAGTGCTTCCGAGGCTTCCCAAAGATTGCCGTTCAGCACTGTTTGCGAAAACTCGCCCGTTCTTTCATCTCTCTCCTGCTTCAGCAGGTATTGGGCTCCGTTGACATCGTCATCCGGTATTCTGGTCAAAATTCATCCGTTCCGAGATCCGTGCCCAGAATTTAGAAGAAGGGTGCGAGACGAGGACTTTCCGGATCCCAGTACCATGCGTTTAACTGATGGGATCCGTTGCACTTGTGTGCAGGAAACCCTGAGGGGCTGCCCTCCCACCGTAGCAAACTACCACTGACCTGGGAAGAATGCAAGCACAGAGAAAGGAAGAATTGGTGCATTGGTGCTGGTATAATTGCACCCGCTACTCTTTGCGCTGGCAATCCCCAGGGGCTTCTCCCAGCGCCATCTGCCTGCGGCAGATTTCCTGTGCGAAGCCTGAGACGGCCAGGAAGCTCCTCCCAGTACTGCACGTTTAACAGCTGGGTTCCATTGCACCTGCACGTAGGAAACCCTGAGGGTCTACCCTCCCCCGCAGCAAACTGCCACCGACCTGGGAATCCAAGCACAGAGAAAGGAAAACGAAAGAGGAGTGCAACACGAGGACTTCCCAGGAGGTCACCCATCCCAGTACTACTCTTGCCCAAGTACGTTTAACTTCGGATTTCTGATGGGATCCCATGCATTAGCACTGGTATGATTGCACCCGCCATCTGCTGTGCTGGGAATCCCTAGGAGCTTCTCCTGGCACCATCTGACCGCAGCAGATTTCCTTCGCGGAGCCCAAAACGGCCCGGAAGCTCCTCCCGTGGTTCAACCATCCCAGGAATTTTCAAATGTCCCTGCGGGCAGAAGAAGGAGCTGGAAAGGAAAGGCATGCAGCCCCCTGAGAACGTAAACCGATGCAACTTTTGAAGTGCATGGACCCGCTAGTCCCGTCATCGCTCGGTGGAAAGTTCATTCTGAGCTCCATCGGGCTGCCAAACAACAACATTGTCCCATCATTTTTTAATAATAAGGATATTCATTTCATTGTGAGGAGTCATTCACACAAAATAATCTCATAGTTAACTTTTATGCCCAATGCAAACTTTATACTCATTTCAATAAGATCATCAATACATTATTGGCACTCTAAACCAATTGAATTCCATGAAGGAAATGAGTTATTAATCTTGGTTAGCTTTCTTTATAGGCATTGAATGGTTTAATTCTCCAACAATGAGATTGCCTCTTCATCTTTTGATAACAAGGCTTCTCTTTTCATTGCAAAGAGTCATTTACATAAAATGTTATTGTAATTAACTTTTATGCCAAGGGAAAACATTATACTCATTACAATAAGATTATTGGTACATCTTTGGTACTCTTAACCCATTAAATTCCATCAAGTAAATGAGTCATTAATCTTGATTAGCTTTCCTTATGGGTATTAAATGGTATAATTTCTAAATAATGTGATTATCTCCTCATTTTGTGATAACAAGGATGTTTATATTCATTATATTCATTGCAACAAAGCACATCTATAAAACTTTGGTACTCTAAACTCATTGAAATCTTTAAACAAAGGTTGGAATGATCTTCATTAGCTTTCTTTTATAGCTATTTAATGTTTGAGTTCCTGAATAATTAGACTTCATTCCATATTTAGCTCACAAGTCTCCTTCCTTTGTTGTAAAGAATTATTTACACAAAATGATGGTGAAATTAACCTTTTTGCCTTCACAAAAAAATATATTCATTGAAATAGACAAGTTTAGACACTTTTGGCACTTTAAACCTATTGAATTCCATTAATTAAATAAGTCATTGATCTTAATAAGTTTTCCTTATAAGTATTGAATAGTTTAATTTTCAAACAATGAGACTACCATATTTTGGTAAAAAGGTTTCTCTTTTTATTGTAAGGATTCATCAACACAAAATGATCTCATAACTAACTTTTGTTTCAATAACGACCATTGTATTCATTGCAAGAAACTCCTTTCTACATCTTTCCTACTCCAAATACATTGAATTCCATAAAAAAAAGGGGTTTGATTGCTTTAGATTAGCTTTTCCTATATGTATAAGTGTTTCAATTCTTGAATAATGAGAATTTGTTTTCATTTCTAATTAACAAGGCTCCTTCATTCATTGCAAGGACTCATTTACACAAAATGATGGTGAAATCAATATTTTGGTCTACAAGAAATATTTTATTCACTGGAACAAGCATGTCTTTAAACCTTTGGTGCTCGAAATCCATTGAATTCCATCAAGCAAATGAGTTATTAATCATGATTAGCTTTCCATATAGGTATTGAAATGGTTCAATTCCTGAACAATTGGACTATCTCTTCATTTACTGATAGCAAGACTTCTATTTTCATTGCAAGGACTCATTCATGCAAAATGATCTTGTAATTAACTTTTGTATGGATAGCAAACATTATATTCATTGCAACAATCCTTTGAATTCCATCAAATAAAGGTATGATTGGTCTAGATCACCTTATGTTATAAATATTAAGTGTTTCAATTCCTGAATAATGAGACTATCTCATTTCTTTTTTATAACAAGACATTTCTTTTCATTGTAATAACTCATTCATGCAAAATAATCTTGTAATTAACTATTGTGTCAATAGTAAATATTATATTCATTGCAACAAGCCCATTTGTACATCTCTAGCACTCTAAATCCATTGAATTCCATAAAAAAAAGTGTGATTGGTCTATATTACATTTTCTTATATGTATTAAGTGTTTTAATTCTTGAATAATGAGACTATCTAGTCATTTTTTTGATAATAAGACTTTTCATTTAATTGCATGGATTCATTCCTGCAATATGATCCTTTAATTCACTCATGTTTTGACATCAAAATTTACATTCATTGAAACAAGATTGTTTATACATCATATGTATTGTCAATCCACTGAATTCCATCATGTAAATGAGTCACTGATCCTAATTTGCTTTCATTATAGGTATTGAATAATTTGTTCTTCATCAATGAGACTACCTCTTCTTTTTTTTGACAACAAGGCTTCCCCTTTCATTGCAAAGAGTCCTTCACACAAAATGATCTCATAATTAACTTTTGTAACAAGAGAAAACATTATACTCATAGCAATAAGATCATTGGTACATCTTTATTACGTGAACTCATTCAATTCCATCAAGTAAATTAGCCATTGATCTTGATTAGCTTTCCTTACAAGTAATGAATGGTATAATTCCCAAACATTATCATCATCTCTTAATTTTTTGTTAACAAGGATCTATATTCATTATATTGATTGCAAAAAACATGTATAAACAACTTTGATACTCTAAACCCATTGAAATACTTTAACAGTTAGATAGATCTTCATTAACTAATAGCTATTTAATGTTTCAATTCTTGAATATTGAGACCTCTTCAGTTTTAGCTAATAAGGCTCCTTCCTTCAATGAAAGGACTTATTTAAACAAAATGATGGTGAAATTAACCATTTTGTCTTCATAAAACACTATTTCATTGGAACAAACATGTTTGGACACATTTGGTACTTTAACCCTCTTAAATTCCATCAATTAAATGTGTCATTGATCTTAATTAGCTTTTTTTATAGGTATTAAATGGTTTAATTCTTAAACAATGAGACCACCTCTTAATTTTATGATAACAAGGCTTTTCTTTTCATTGTAAGGACTCATTAGCACAAACTTTTGTGTCAACAAAAACATTGTATATGTTGCATGAAACTCATTTCTACGTCTTTGCTACTCTTAATACATTAAATTCCATCAAACAATGCTTTGATTTATCTTTATTTGCTTTTTGTATACCTTTTGAATGTTTTAATTCTTGAATAATGAGACCTTCTTTCCATTTCTACCTAATGAGGCACCTTCCTATGTTGTAAGGACTCATTCACAAAAAAAAAATGGTTAAATTAATATTTGAGTCTATATAAAACATTCTATTCATTAGATCAAGCACATTTCTACACCTTTGGTACTTTGAATCCATTAAATTCCACTAGACAAATGAATCATTGATCTTGATTAGCTTTCTTTGTAGGCATTAAATGATTTAATTCCTGAACACTGAGACTATCATACCATTTTAGAAAGACTTGTCTTTTCCATGCAAGAACTCATTCACACAAAATGATCTCGTAAATAACTTTTAAGTTAACAGCAAACAATATTCATTGCAACAAACTTGTTTATACATCTTTGGTACTTTAAATCCATTAAATTCCATCAACAAAAAATGTGGATGTCTCTTCATTTTTTGATAACAATGACATCTATATTCATTATAGTCATTGCTACAAACACATCTATACAACTTTATTGAATATTGGGTACTCTTAACCCATTAAAATCCTTCAAACAAAGGCTAGATTGATCTTCATTATCTTTTCATATAGCTATGTTTCAATTCTTGAATAATGAGACATTCTCTTCAATTTTAGCTAACAAGGCTCCTTCTTTCACTGTAAGGACATATTTACACAAAATGATGGTGAAATTAACCTTTTTGCCTTCACAAAACATTATATTTGTTGGAACATGCATATTTGGACACTTTTGGTACTTTATGCCTATTGAATTCCATAAATTAAATGAGTCATTAATCTTGATTAACTTTGCTTAGAGGTATTGAATGGTTAAATTCCAAAACAATGAGACCACTTCTTCATTTTTTGGTAACAAGGTTTCTTTTTTCATTGCAAGGACTCGTTCACACAAAATGATCTTGTAACAAACTTTTGTATCAACAACAACCATTATATTCATTGCAAGAAACTCATTTGTACATCTATACTACTTTAAATCCATTGAATTTCATCAAAAATAGAAAAAAGTTTCAATGACTTATATTAGCTTTTCCTATATGTAAGACTATTTTAATTCTTGAATGATGTGATTGTCTCTTCATTTCTAACTAACAAGGATCCTTCTATTGTTGTAAGGACTCATTTACACAAAATGATGGTGAAAATAACTTTTGTATCTACTTAAAATATTCTATTTATTGGAACAAGTATGTATGTATACCTTTGGTACTCAAAATCCATTGAATTACATCCAACAAATGAGTCATTGATCATGATTTGCTTTCCTTATAGGTATTTAATGATTTAATTCTCAAACAATGAGATTGCCTTTTCATTTTTTTGTTGACAAGGCTTCTTTTTTCATTGTAAGGACTTATTCACACAAAATGATCCCATAATTAACTTTTTTGTCAACAGCAAAAATTGTATACCCTACAAGAAGCTCATTTCCTCTTCTTCAATATTCTAAATTCATTGAATTTCATTTTAAAAAAAAAGGTTTCAATGGTCTTGATTAGCTTATTTACATGTATTGAATGTCTAAATTCAAGAATAATGAGACTATCTCTTCATTTCTAGCCAACAAGGCTCCTTCCTTTGTTTCAAAAACTCATTATACAAATGATGGTGAAATCATCTTTTGTGTTTACACAAAATATTATATTCATTGGAATAGGCATGTTTGCATACCTTTAATACTCTAAACCTTTTGAATTCCTTCAAGTAAGTGAGTTATTGATCTTTATTAGCTTTCCTTATGGATATTGCATGGTTTAATTCTTGAACAATGAGATCATCTCTTCTTTTTTTGATGAAAAGGCTTCTTTTTTAATTGCAAGTACTCATTCACACAAAATGATCTTGTAAGTAACATTTGTGTCAACTGGAAACATTATATTCTTTACAACAAGCTCGTTTGCATGTCTTTGGTTCTCTAAACCATTAAATTCCATCAAACAAAGCTTTGATTGATCTCATTTAGCTTTTCTTATTCATATTGAAGGTTTAAAATCTTAAATAATGGGACATTCTCTTCATTTCTCACTAATAAGACTCCTTCTTCTAAAGCTAGGTAAAATCCCTTATAAATTGGACTAAGAGTCCAAAGAAGGAAGCAAAATGTTCTTCTTCCCATCTTCATCTTTTTCTTCTCACCTTTCTTAGAATGACATGTGAATAAAGCTCTTATTTCTATAATTTTTTTTTCTTTCTATGATTTAGTTTTATTAATAGTTGATTTAGTACTATTGCTTATTCGTTGTTAAAGATCTATTACATGCTTCTCTATTTACTTGTGTGTAAGGAATGGTATTAAAGCCTTAAGTCTATTAGTTGACTAATCTAAACTTGTGATTGAAACCTAAATCACGTTGCCATTATTTGCTTGTCTAGTTAAGGTTAGCATTTAGAACATTAGGTGCAAATTTATTGATAGTTATATCATGAGTTAGTGGTTCACCAAAAACCATGATGACTTTTTCATTGTAATAGTAATAGTAGTTTAAGTAATAAAAATAAAAAAATTATTATAAGTGGAAATCTAGATAATAATTATTTACAAAATTGGACTTCTCCTTCTTCCTCTCCTTCCTATGTCTATAAATGAATCATTGATCTTAATTTGCTTTTCTTACAAGTTTTGAATGATTGAATTCTCAAACAATAAGATTGTCTCTTCATTTTTTGATAACAAGGCTTCTCCTTTCATTGAAAAGACTTATTCACAAAAAGTGAACTCGTAATTAACTTTTGTGTCAGTAGTAAACATTATATTATTTGCAACAAGCTGGATCATACATCATTGATACTCTTAATCCATTGAATTCCTTTAAACAAAGCTTTGATTGAACTCAATTAGGTTTTTATATACCTTTTAAAATTTTTAAATCCTAAATAATGAGACCTACTCTTTAATTCTAGCTAACATGACTCCTTCCTTTGTCGTAAGGACTCATTTATCCAAAATGATGGTGAAATCAACTTTTTCTTCTATATAAAACATTATATTCATTGGAACAAGCATGCTTGTATGTCTTTAGTACTCTAAATACATTAAATTCTATCAAGCAAGTAAGTCATTGCTATTGATTAGCTTTCATTGTAGGTATGTAATGGTTTAATTCCCGAACAATGATACCATCTCTTGATTTTTTGATAACAAGACTTCTCTTTTGATGCAAGAACTTTTTCACACAAAATGATCTATAATTAACTTTTTTGTCAGCAATAAACGATATATTTTTCACAACAATCTCATTTGTACAACTTTGGTACTCTAAATCCATTGAATTCCATCAAAAAAAAGTCTAATTGGTCTATATTACTTTTCTTATGTGTATTGAGTGTTTCAATTCCAAAATAATGAGATAGTCTATTTGTTTCTAGCCAACAAGGCTCCTTCCATTGTTGTAAGGACTCAATTACCCAAAATGATAGTGAAATTAACAATTTTGTTTACATGAAACATTTTATTCATTGGAATAGACACTTTTGCACTCCTTTGGCACTCTGAACCTATTGAATTCCATCAAGTAAATGAGTCATTGATCTTGATTAGCTTTCTTCACAAGTATTAAATGGTTTAATTCTCAAACAATGAGATTACCTTTCTATTTTTTGATAAGAAAGCTTCCTTTTTTTTGTTGCGAGTACTTATTCACACAAAATGATCTCATAATTAACTTTTGTGTCAACAAGAAACATTATATTCTTTGCAACAAGCTTGATTGCATATCTTTGGTACTTTAAATCTATTGAATTCCATCAAACAAAGCTTTAATTATTTCTTATTAGCTTTTCTTATACCTATTGAAAGTTTGAAGTCCTTTACAATGGGACATTTACTTCATTTCTAGCTAACAAGGCTCCTTCTTTCATTTTAGGGATTTATTTACCCAAAATGATGGTGAAATTCACTCTTGTGTCCACACAAAACATTTTATTCATTGGAACAAACACATATGTATGTCTTTGATGCTCTGAATTCATTGAATTCTGCCAAGCAAACGAGTCATTAATCTTGATTAACTTTCTTATAGCTATTTAATAAGACCATCCCTTCATTTTTTGATAAAGATATCTCTTTCATTACAAGGATTCATTTATAGAAAATGATCTCATAATTAACTTTTGTGTCAATAGTAAACATTATATTCATTGTAAGAAGCTTATTTGTACAACTTTAAAACTTTAACCTATTGAATTCCTTGAAATAGAGGTTAGTTTGATCTTGATTAGCTTTCTTATAGCTATTTAATGTTTCAATTCTTAAATAATAAGACCTTCTCTTCAATTCTAGCAAACAAGGCTCCCTCCTTCATTACAAGGACTTATTTACATAAAAAGATTGCGAAATTAAATTTTGTACCAACATAAAACATTATATTGATTGGAATAAGCATGTTTGCACACCTTAGTACTTTGAACCCATTGAATCCCATCAAGTAAATGAGTCATTGAGCTTGATTTTCTTTCCTTACAAGTATTGAATTGTTTAGTCATCAAACAATGAGATCACCTTTTCATTTTCTGATAATAAGGCTTCTCTTTTCATTGCAATAACTCATTCACACAAAAGGATCTCAAAATTAACATTTGTGCCAATAATAAAAATTATATTCATTGCAACGAGCTCATTTGCACATCTTTAGAACTCTAAATCTATTGAATTCCATCAAACAAAGCTTTGATTGATCTCAATTAGCTTTTTTTATACCTATTGAACGTTTCAAATCCTAAATGAAGAGATCATCCCTTCATTTCTAGCTAACATGCATCCTTCCTTCATTGCACAGACTTATTTAACCAAAATTATGGCAAAATTAACTTTTGTGTCTACACAAATCATTTTTATTCAATTGAACAAGCACATTTGTATGTGATTGGTACTTAAATCCATTGAATTCCATCAATCAAATGTGTCATTAATCTTGATTAGCTTTCCTTCTAGGTATTGAATGGCTTAATTCTCAAGCAATGAGACTGCCTCTTTATTTTTTGATAACAAGGCATCTCTTTGTGTTGTAAGGACTCAATCTAGCAAAAGGATCTCATAATTAACTTTTGTGTCAACAACACCCATTATCTTCATTCCAACAACTTCATTTGTACATCTTTGGAACTTTATATCCATTGAATTTAGTCAAAAAATGTGAGAGGTCTTGATTAGCTTTTGTTATACATATTAAGTGTAACAATTCTTGAATAATGACACTGCCTCCTCATTTCTAACTAATAGTGAATCTCATTTCATTGAAATGACTCATTTACACAAATGGATCTCTTAATTAACTTTTGTGTCAACAGCACCTAGTATATTCATTCCAACAATCTTGTTTGTACATCTTTGGTGCTTAAATCCACTGAATTTTGTCAAAAAATGGTGTGAGGCCTTGATTAGCTTTTGTTAAACATATTAAGTGTCTCAATTCCTAAAAAATGACACATTCTCTTCATTTCTAGCTATCAAGACTCTTTCTTTTATTCAAGGACCCACTTACACAAAATGATGGAGAAATTAAATTTTGAGTCTACATAATAGCATTGTATTCATTTGACGAAGCACGTTTGTATACATTTTGTCCTTTAAATCCATTGAATTTCATTAAATGAAGGAGTCATAGATCTTAATTAGCTTTTATTATAGATATTGAATGGTTTAATTCCCAAACATTATGATTATCTTGTCATTTTGATAACAAGCACATCTATATTCATTATATTCATTGCATCAAGCATGTCTATACAACTTTGGTACTCTAAACCCGTTGAATTCTTTCAAACAAAGGTTATATTAAACTTGATTAGCTTTTCTTATGGCTATTTAATGTTTCAATTCCTAAATAATGAGACCATCTCTTCATTTCTAGCTAATAAGGCTACTTCCTTTGTTGCAAAGACTCATTTACTCATAATGATGGTGAAATTAACTGTTGTGCCAACACAAAACATTGTATTAATTACAACAAGCATGTTTGCACACCTTTGGTACTTCAATCAAAATGATGGTGAAATTAACTTTTGTCTCTACACAAAATGTTGTATTTATTAGAAGAAGCATGTTTGCACACCTTTGGTACTTTGAACCCATTGAATTTTATTAATTAAATGAGTAATTGATTTTTTATCAGCTTTCTTTATAGGTACTGAATGGTTTAATTTCCAAACAATGAGATCCTCTCTTCATGTTATGATAACATGAGTTCTTTTTTCATTGTAAGGACACATTCACACAAAATGATATTGTAATTATATTTTATGTCAATAACAAGCTTGACATTCATTGCAGCAAACTCATTTATACATCTTTGGTGCTCTAAATCGTTTGAATTTCATCAAGAAAAGGGTGTGATTAGTCTAGATTACATTTTTCTTAAATATATTGAGTGCTTTAATTCTTGAATAATGAGACCATCTCTTCATCTCTAGCTAACAAGGCTCCTTTCATCATTGCAAGAACTCATTTACACAAAATGATGGTGAAATTTACTTTTATGCCTACATAAAACATTATATTCATTAGAACAAGCATGTTTGCACACATTTACTACTTTGAACCCAATGAATTCCATCTAATAATTGAGTAAGTGATATTTATTAGCTTTTTCCTTAGGTATTAAATGGTTTAATTTCTGAACAAAGTGACCATCACTTCATTTTTTAATAACAAAGCTTCTCTTCTCTTTGTATGGTCTCATTCACACAAAATGATCTTACAATTAACTTTTGTGTTTGCAATAAACATTATATTCATTGCAACAAGCTCATTTGTACATCTTTTATGCTCTAAATCCATTGAATTCCATTTGAAAAAGGTGTGATTGGTCTAGATTACCTATTTTTATATGTAATTTTATATGTACTATTTGTTTGAATTCCTAAATAACATGACCATCCCTTCATTTCTAACTAATAAGACTCCTTCTTAATGTTATGAACATCACAATTCTAAGTCTAAATATGACAATGTAGAGTTTAGAAAACATGAGAACCAAATAGGTCCATCACTTAAACTTGATTCAACTACTCCTAATAAAGAGTCATGAAAATGATTGTATTGTTTATCACTTACATAGATAATTACTAAGCTATTTAAACCCAATCAGGTTGCAAGTTTTAATGTTATCCCAACATTGATGAATTTGTATTTCTGTTAATGTGAACTAGGCTTTGGGTTTATTATATTTGCCAATCATTATATTTATCATGACAATAATGACCTTACAACTGTGACACTATGAATCCATTGAATTCCTTCAAACAAAGGAGTCATTCATCATAATTATCCTTTCTTATAGGTATTGAATGGTTCAATTCAAGAAGAAGTTATTGCTTTATCTCTTATTAACAAGCTTTCTCTCTTAGTTGCAAGGACTCATTCATAGATCATAAAATTAACATTAGTGTATGCATCAAACTTTATATTACACACAACAGTAACAACCTTATGACTTTGGCAATTTAAATCCATTGAATTCCATCAAACAAAGGAGTCATTGATTATGATCATCCTTTCTTGCAAATATTAAATGGTTTAATTCTAGAAGATTGAAATCACCACTTCATTTCTTGTTGATAAGTTTCTCATTTAGTTGTAAGGACTCTTTCATACAAATTGATCATGAAATTATCATTAGTGTATGCTTTAAACATTATATTAACCATTATAATAGCTACCTTATGACATTCACATTATTAATCCATTGATTTCCATAAAACAAAAGACTAATTAAACATGATTATCCTTTCTTGTAGGTATTGAGTGGTTCAATTCTAGAAGAATGAAACCATCACTTCATTTCTTCCTAAGAAACTTTCTTTGGTTCAATTCCTTATGTGATATGGATTTGCCAATAACCAAATATCATATCAAAATTTGAAAAGATTTTGGCTTCATAAAGCTAGTTTAGTAAATCCTTTTTATTAGGTATTGGGTACCTAATCTAGCATAAAACCTTATTTAAAAGTTTGTAATTAATTACCAATCTTGGAACTTTTTATTCCAATTTACCCACATTTTCTACGTAAAATGCAAGACAACTTTAGGGGCCATTACTTTTTTTAATAAGCCCTTTCTTTAAGAGTCTAGTAATTTTTGTTTTCCAAATTTCTAAAACTCTAAGCCTTCAAGTAATAAGCTTGGCTTTAGTAAGAATTTGACTTCATTAAAAGTCAACTTATAAGGCAATTCCACAATATGTTTATTTCAACTCTAGAAAGTAGTAGGAATTTTTGTACATATCAAAGAATTCATTGCCAATTGAACTTCTTTTGAATTATTTGTTGTAATAATAGGAAAGTTATGGTGATCCATCCAATTTGGAGGATTCTTTTTAAACCTTTATCATTATAAGCTAACTCTTTATAAAATTTTGAAAGACAATTCAAACTTCCAAAAGCATTATAACTGTTGATTGTCCCTAATTTCATTAGCAAATTTAGAGGCAACTAAATTGCTTGATTTATGGGCATAATAATTCCATTTTCAATGAAGTGACTAAGGAAGCAAATCTTGGTTGGAAATAACTTCATTTTTTTAGAAGAAGCAACTAGACCTTCCCATTTCATGATATTTATGAAAATATTTAAATGCTTAAAATGTTGTTTGATGGTATTAGAAAAAAATAATACATCATCGATATAAACAAGAGTAAATGATAAATAAGCATTAAATATTTTGTTCATAATTTTTTGAAATTTAGAAAGAGTATTTTTTAAAATCCAAAAGGCATGACATTCCTATTATTACCCATAACCCTATCAATAAGATTAACATATAAAAGAAGTTCTAACTCATCTTCTTTCAATGAAGTGTCTAGTAGATCTAAAGTACATTATTCTTTATCTTTAGTAATAGTCTTTAGGAAAATAATCCTATCTTTTAATTTTCTAAGATTAATTTTTCTTTGTTTTATGTCAACTTTAAGCTCCATAATTGTTGGTTCCTTTCTAATTTTTATGCTAGAAGTGCTTTCTTTTATCCTATGTATGACAGTTTTTAAACTATAACTTTCTTTTGTTTTAGCAATTTGTTGGCTAAAACTAGCATATGATTTTTTGCTAGATGTAAATATTTTTCTAGTTGTTCTCATTTGTCTTTAGAATTTGGAATTTTGTTAATAAGATCCAAAATGATGTTATCTACTTTTGTTTTGACTAGTAAGTCATTATATTTACACATAGCTTGATATGGATCACATTTTCCTTTGTAGCTAGTGTCTAAATTAGACTCAAAAGAATTATTTTCTACAAGAACTTTAATTTCTAAATTTGATTCATTAGAATCACTTTTTATTAAGAAGATGTGCATCAAGGATTTTTTAATATCTTCATCGAGAGTTAACTCTAGAATTTTGTGCTTTGTTTTGCACTTATTTGAATAATGCCTTACTTTGTCACATTTATAGCAAACACAATTCTTTTCTTTGGTTTTGCCTTTATAGGCATTTTTTTTGCTTTATTCCTTTCTTCTCTTAAGAATTTTTTCATTTCACATAAGGTTGATAACTTTTCTTTTTTGGTTTATTAGGATATCTTATGCATGGATAACCTATCTGCTTACAAAAACTACCTAAAGACCTTTTACCTCGAGATTCCTCATTTCGTAACTACTTATGTAGTTTAATTTCATTACAGAGTTTAATTCCTTTAGTAACAACTTTCGCAGCTAGTTCACTATAGGTGCTGTGATTATAATCAATTATTGCAAAATAATTGGCTTTATGCCTAGTTTTAACTATCTTAGAAAATAGGATAGGTAACCTAGAGATAAATTTTTCTTTCTAGAAGAAACTTTGACTATCTTCTCAAGTAAAGACCTTAGAGAAAAATATATCTTTATACCATTTAATATGATACAAGTTAGGACATCTCAAATTAATGAGTTATTCATAAGTATTATCTATTAACAAAATGGTGGTACCAATAAATTGATTGGTGATTGTATAAATTGGTGTATTAACACAATTAGAGATTGGTATTGTTGCTTTTGGTTTTGTAGTAGAGAAATACCTTATTAGATGAATAAAAATCCCACCTATCTTTAAGCTATTTAGTTAATCCACTTGTTATGATTTTAGCAAAATGAGGGACATAATTACTCTTCATTTGGGTGTAGTTACAAACATCATCATGTAATGCAACAAAAGTAGAATATTATGTTCAATCACATCATCGTGATTCCATTCAACTATAATACTACCATCATATTGAACATAATTATACTTTAATTGTTCTTCCAATAAAAGGTTAACATGTATTGGTCTTTGATAGCATAACATAGTAGGAACCTTATTAAAGGTTATTTTATTAATAGAAAGAGGCTCCTTCGTATGAGAAGGTCTACTCTCAAATGGATGTTGTTCTAATAAAAACATTTGTTGACGTTAATCTAACTCTTTTACATCTTCTATGATATTTTCACCTTTATTGTAATTTTGATTTTCTAGAACAATAGTTTCTTTATCTTTTAGACCAAGGTTTTTAAGTTGTTTAACTATTTGCTCCACTAATTCTATTCTTTTAGAACTATTATTGTTAATATCTTTATAGGATAAGAGTTCAAATAAAACCCCTTTTTGTATTTCTAATTTAACTAGAGGCTTAGGAATAGAGTCCCATTTGTGAAATATGTATTTCAACCATAAAAAAAAGGTGTTATTGGTGTAGATTACCTTTTCAAATATGTTTTTAGTATTTCAATTCCTAAATGAGACAATCTCTTCACTTCTAACTAACAAGGCTCCTTCCTTTGTTGCAATGGCTCATTTAGACAAAATGATCCCATAATTAACTTTTGTATCAACAACAAACATTATATTCATTGCAATAAGGTTGTTTGTACATCTTTGGTACACTAAATCCATTAAATTCCATCAAAAAATGGTGTGATTGGTTTAAAGGACCATTTTTTATATATATTTTGTGTAATTGAATGCTTGCAACAAAAGGAGGAGCTTTGTTAGTTAGAAATAAAGAGTTAGTCTCATTATTTAGGAATTGAAACACTCAATACATATATGTATGTTTGTGTTTACACAAATCCTTATAACCATGCTTGATTGAACACCTTTGGTACTCTGTATCCATTGAATTTCATCATGTAAAATGAGTCATTGATCTCCATTAGCTTTCCTAACAAGTATTGAATGGTTTAATTCCTAAGCAATGAGATTCCATCTTAAATTTTTCATAACAAGACTTCTCTTATCTTTGGAAGGACAAATTTGCAAAAGATGTTGATGAAATTAACAATTTTTTCTACTAAAAACATTATATTCATTGCAACAAGCTCATTTGTAAATCTTTTGTACTATAAATTCGTTGAATTTCTTCCAAAAAAAAAAGTGTGATTCATCTACATTACCTTTTTAATATGTATTTAGTATTTCAATTCTTGAATGAGACAATCACTTCATTTCTAGCTAACAAGGCTCCTTCCTTCATTGCAAGGACTCATTCACACAAATTGATCTTGTAATTAACTTTTGTGTCCATAACAAACATTATATTCATTGCACCAACCTCATTTGTACATTTGTGGTACACTAAATCCATTGAATTCCATCAAAAAATGGTGTGATTAGTCTAGATGATAATTTCTTATGCATATTTTGTGTACATAAGTGGAAGAAGGAGCTTTGTTAGTTAACAACGAAGAGACAATCTCATTATTTAGGAATTGCAATACTCAATACGTCTAAGCTCGTTTGTGCCTACATAAAACCTTATAATCATTAGAACAAGCACATTTGCACACCTTTGGTACTTTACCTATTGAATTCCATCAAGTAAAATGAGTCATTGGTCTTTATTATCTTTCCTTATAGGTATTGAATTGTTTAATTCCTAAACAATGAGACTATCTCTTTAATTTTTCATGACAATACTCCACTTTTCATTAGAGGAATAAATTTATGCAAAAAGATAGTTAATTAACTTTTGTGACTATATAAAACATTATATTCATTGCAACAAGCTCATTTCTTCCTTTTTGGTACTCTAAATCCATTGAATTTCATCAAAATAAAAAATGGGTGTGATTAGTCTAGATTTCCATTTCTTATACATATTTTTTGTAAATGGGTGCTTGCAATGAATAGTAAAGATTTGTTAGTTAGAAATAAAGAGATAGTCTCATTATTTAGGAATAGAAACACTCAATATGTATAAGCACATTTGTGTCTACCCAAAATATTTTATTCAATGGAACAAGCATGTTTGCACACCTTTGGTACTTTGTACTTGTTGAATTCCATGAAATGATTCATTGATCTTTATTACCTTTCGTTATAGGTATTGAATTGTTTAATTACTTCAATTTTTCATGATAAGACTTCACTTTTCATTGGAAGGACAAATTTACACAAAATGATAGTGAAATTAACATTAGTGTCTACACAAAACATTATATTCATTGCAACAAGCTTGTTGGTATCACTTGGGGTCCTCTAAATCCATTAAATTTCATAAAAAAAAAAGGTTTCATTCATCTAGATTCCCTTTTCAAATACATATTTAGTGTTTCATTTCCTCAATGAGACTATCTCTTCATTTCTAGCTAACAAAGACCCTTTCATCATTACAAGGACTCATTCTCACAAAAAGATATCTCAATTAACTTTGTTGTCAACAACATATATTATATTCATTGCAATAGGCTCATTTATACATCCTTGGTACACTAAATCCATTAAATTTTATTAAAAACTAGTGTGATTGGTCTAGATTACCGTTTCTTATGCATATTTTGTCTAAATGAGCGCTTGCAATGAAAGAGGGAGCTTTGTTAGTTTGAAATGAAGAGATGATCTCATTATTTGGGAATTTAAACACTTAATACCTAAAAGCACATTTATGTTTACACAAAAACATTACAATCATTGGAACAAGCATACTTACAAAACTTTGGTACTCTATACCTATTGAATTCCATCAAGTAAAATGAGTGTTTATTCTTTATTGGTTTTTCTTATACGTATTAACTAATTTGATTCCCAAACAATGAGATTGCCTCTTCAATATTCATTGCAATAAGCTCATTTGTACATCTTTGGAAATCAAAATCCATTGAATTCCCTCAAAAAATTGGAGTGATTGGCCTATATTACCATTTATTTTACATATTTTGTGTAAATGAGTGCTTGCAACAAAAGAAGGAGCTTCATTAATTTGAAATGAAGAGATAGTCTCATTATTTAGGAATTGAAACACTTAATATATATAAGCACATTTATGCCTACACAAAACATTATATTCATTGGAATAAGCACAATTGCATACCTTTGGAATTATGTCACCATTGAATTCCATCAAGCGAAATGATACATTAATCTTTATTAGTTTTCCTTATAGGGATTGAATGGCTTAATTTCTAAGCAATGAGATTGACTCTTTAATTTTTCATGATAAGACTTTACTTTTTGTTGGAAGGACAAATTTACACAAAATGATAGTGAAATTAACATTTGTGTCCACATAAAACATTATATTCAATGCAACAAGCTCGATTGTATCTCTTTGGTACTCCAAATCCATTAAACCTCATTAAAAAAAAGTGTGATTAGTCTACATAACCTTTTCAAATACATATTGAGTGTTTCATTTTCTAAATGAGACATCTCTTAATTTCTAGCTAACAAGCCTCCTTCCTTCATTGCAAGGACTGATTCACACAAATAGATCTCATAATTAACTTTTGTGACAATGAAAAGCATTATATTCATTGTAATAGGCTTGTTTTTACATCCTTGGTACACTAAAATCCATTGAATTTTATTAAAAAATGGTGCAATTAGTTTAGATTACCATTTCTTATACATGTTTTGTGTAAATGAGTGCTTGCAAAAAAAGAAGGGGCTATTCTAGCTAGAAATGAAGAGATAGTCTCATTATTTAGGAATTGTAGCATTCAATTCATATAAGCAAGTTTGTGCCCACTCAAAACATTATATTCAATAGAGCAAGCACATTTGCACACCTTTGGTACTATGTACTCATTGAAATCCATCAAGTAAAATGAGTGCTTACAATGAAGCAAGAAGATTGTTAGTTAATTAGAAGAAATAGTATCATTATTTATGGATTGAAAAACTTAGTGTGTATCAGTAAGTTTGTGTCTACACAAAACATTGTAATCCTTCGAACAAGCATGTTTGCATACCTTTGGTACTTTATAGCAATTGAATTCCCTCAAGTAAAATGAGTCATTGATCTTTATTGGTTTTCCTTATTGGTAGTGGATGGTTTGATTCTTAAACAAAGATAATGTCTCATCAATTTCTCATGACAAGATTCATTTTTCATTGGAAGGACAAATTTATATAGAATGATGGTGAAATCAACATTTTTGTCTTTACAAAACATTATATTCATTGCAACATGCTTGTTTGTACATCTTTGGTACTTTGGGCCCATTGAATTACATCACAAAAGGGTGTAATTCTGAACAAAGAGAATGTCTCATCAATTTCTCATGACAAGACTTTACTTTTCATTGAAAGGACAAATTTATATAGAATGATGGTGAAATTAACATTTTTGTCATCAAAAAACATTATATTCATTGCAACATGCTTGTTTGTACATCTACAGTACTTTGAGCCCATTGAATTACATCATAAAAGGGTGTGATTGGACTAGATTACCTTTTTCAAATACAAATTGAGAGTTTCATTTCCTGAATGTGACCAACTCTTCATTTCTAGCTAACAAGGCCACCCTTTCCTTCATTGCAAGAACTCATTCACATAAATTAATCTTGTAATTAGCTTTTTTTTCAACAACAAACCTTATGTTCAATGCAAAAAGCTCATTTGTACATCTTTGGTACAATACATGCATTCCATAAAAAAATTGGTATGATTGGTCTAGATTACCATTTCTTATACATATTTTGTGTAAAAGAGTGTTTAAATGAAAGAAGGAGCTTTGTATGTTAAAAATTAAGAGACAATCTCATTATTCAAGAATTGAATCACTCAATACATATAAGCATGTTTGTGTTTACTCAAAATATCATGTTAAATGGAACAAGCACATAAGCACACCTTTGGTGATCTATACCAATTGAATTCCATCATGTAACATGAGTCATTGATCATTTTTATCTTTCCTTATAGGTATTGAATGGTTTAATTCCTAAACAATGAGACTATCACTTTAATTTTTCATGAGAAGACTTTACTTTTCATTGGAAGGACAAATTTACACAAAATGATGGAGAAATTAACATTTGCATCTACATAAAACATTATAATCATTGAAACAAGCTTGTTTGTACATCTTTGGTACTTAACTCCATTGAATTTTGTCAAAAAGTGTTATGATTTATCTAGATTACCTTTCGAAATTCTCATTGAGAGTTTCATTTTTTGAATGAGACCATTTTTCATTTCTAGCTAAGAAGGCCCCTTCCATCATTCCAAGGACTCATTCATGGAAAATGATCTCGTAAATAATTTTTGGTCAAACAATAAATATTATATTTATTGTAACAAGCTCATTTTTACATTTTTGGTATTTTAAATCCATTATATTCCATCAAAAAAATGGTGTGATTTGTCACCCTTACCATTGCTTATACATATTTTGTGTAAATCAGTGTTTACAATGAAAGAAGGAGCTTTGTAAGTTAAAAATGAAGAGATAGTCTCATTATTTTGAAATTGAAACACCTAGTATGTATAAGCACATTTATGTCTATGAAAATTATTATATTAATTCAAACAAGCACATGCACACACCTTTGGTACTCTATGCCAAGTAAGTTCCACCAAGTAAAATGACTCATTGATCTTTTTTAGCTTTCCTTATAGGTATGGAATGGTTTAATTGTTGAACAATGAGATTGTCTCTTCAATTATTCAAGACAAGACTTTACATTTCATTGGAAAGACAAATTGGGTGACTTCACTTAATACAATTGTTCATTGCAACAAAGAGCATTGTTCAATGTTTCATTTTGCATGGATTTAAAGACAAGAAAAGATAAACTAGGGTTTGCCTACTAAAAAAAATAAACTATGGTTTGCATATTCAAAGAAAAAGAGGTTTCAGAATGAGGCTATGAAGAAGAACGAAAAAAAAACTCAAATTTAGATAAATAAACCTAGTACAAGCCCTAAAGCTCCAATACTAGCTGATGTGAACCCCAAAAGATGTGCCTTGGGGACCCAACATACATAAAAAATCAAACAACAACCCAAGAAAGCAAAATTTGATTTCAATCATGTAAGACCCAGACCCAATGTTCAAGGAAAATGAACCTAAGGTATAAAGAAGGATACAGATATCACACTCAAGAAAAGAACAGATTTAGGAGCGATAAGTTGAGTTAAATGCCACAAGAAGAGTTGGTTCTCGATAACTTCTCTAGTTTATGAATGAACCAAAGGAGAAAATTCTCATTTCCTAAATAAGCCAACAACAAATTTACTCCTTTTTATTTTAGGAGTTATTACAAAAATCTTTACAATTACTTAACATTAGGCCATTTAACATATTCAATTAATAAAGTCTTAAGCCTCATTATGATATGTTGCCCTTCAAGCTTGAATTAGCTTCTTTAAGCCAAATTTCTTCAATAAGCCCTCTAAGTGTTTCTTTCATTTTTGCAGCTCTTGAACATGTCATTAGCCCTTCTTAAATGCTCAATGGATCTTTAGAAGTCCTCCATGCATCAGCTCCTCCATGGATCTCATTAGTAACGGAAGAAAGAGCCTTGTTTGTTTGAAATAAAGAGATGATCTCATTATTTAGCAATTGAAACACTTAATAAATGTATGAAAAGGTTATCTAGATCAATTACACCCTTTTTTCAATGGAATTCAATGGATTTAGAGTACCAAAGATGTACAAACAAGTTGGTTGCAATGAATATAATATTTGTTGTTAATTACAACATCATTTTGTGTGAATGAGTTCTTGCAACAAAATAAGGAGCCTTGTTATAAAAAAAATAATAATAAAGAGAAAGTCTCTTTGTTCAAAAATTAAACTATTCAATATCTCTAAGAAAAGTTAATCAAGATCAATGATTCATTTACTTGATAGAATTCAATGGGTTTAGAGTACCAAGGGTGTCCAAACATGCTTATTCCATTGAATATAATGTTTTATGTGGACACATAAGTTAATTTTACCATCATTTTGTGTAAATGAGTCCTTGAAATGAAAGGAGTCTTTTTAATTAGAAATGAAGAGATGGTCTCATTATTCAACAATTGAAACACTCAATACATATAAGAAAAGGTAATCTAGACAAGTCACACCTTTTTTGATGGAACTTAGTCGATTTAGAGTACTAAAGAGGTACAAACAAGCTTGTGGCAATGAAACTAATGTTTGATGAAACAAAAGTTAATTATGAGATCATTTTTTGTGTAAACGAGTCAATGCAATAAAAAAAGAAATCTTGTTATATAAAGATTGGAGAGTTAGTCTCATTGTTATAGGAAGGTAATCTAGATCATTGGCTCATTTACTTGATGGAATTCAATAGGTTTAGTGTCTTAAAGGTGTGAAAATGAACTTCTTCCAATGAACATAATGATTTGTGTAGGTACAAATTTAATTTCATCATCATTTTGTGCAAATGAGTCCTTGCAACAAAGGAAGAAGGCTTGTTGATTAGAAATGAGGAGACTATCTCATTATTCACAAATGAAAATACTCAATATGTATATAAAAGGTAATCTAGGCCAACCACACCTTTTTTTAAATGAAATTTATTGGATTTAGAGTATGAAAGATGTACAAATGAGCTTGCTACAAAAAATTATAATGTTTGTAGTTGACCAAAAGTTAGTTGTGAGATGATTTTGTGCAAATAAGTCTTTGCAACAAAAAGAGAAGCCTTGTTATCAAAAATGAAGAAGTGGTCTCATTGTTCAAGAATTAAACCATTCAGTGGGTTTAGAGTACCTAAGGTGTGAAGTGGAATTCAATGGGTTTAGAGTATCAAAGTTTTGCAATTATGCTTGTTCTAATGAATATAATGTTTTGTGTAGACACAAAAGTTAATGTCACCAACATTTTGTATAAATGAGTCTTTGCACTAAGGGAGGGAGCCTTGTTGGTTAGAAATGGAGAGATGATTCCATTATTTAGTAATTGAAACACTCATTATGTATAAGAAAATGTAATCTAGCTCAATCACATTTTCTTTTTACATGGTTTGAATGTTTGATTACCTAAAAGTTATTGATCTTGATTATGTGTTCCAACATGGTTCAAATGATTCATTATATGAAAGATCATATTGTCTCTTCATTCTTTATCAGCAATGCTTGTCTTTTTGTTGCCAGGCTCACCCATACAAAACAAGTATGAAATTAACTCTTTTTTACACCAAATTTTAGATGAAATGTGACAACCACATCAGTACACCTTTGGTAGACTGAAATGAATGAATTCCATACACCAAAGGAGTCAATGATCTTGATTAACCTTTTTAGTATGGTTTGAATGGTTAATTGTGTGAAAGATGAGACCACCACTTCATTTCTTGCTAACAAGTCTTGTCCTTTTGTTGCTAGGACTCATTAAGACAAATGATCTTGAAATGAATCATTTTGTCTACACCAAACATTAGATCCTTTGTGATATGCACATGAATACACCTTTGGCAATTTATCCATTCAAGTCTATCAAACAAAGGACTCATTGATCTTGATTAGCTATTCTTCCAAGGATTGTATGGTTAAATCTTGAAGGGTATGCCCTATACTTCATTTCATGCTAATATGGCTTCCTCTTTCATTGAAAGGACTTTGTTTAGAAAAAATGATCATGAGTCACTGATCTTAAAGAGCTATTCTTTGAGGAATCGAATGGTTAAATTCCTAAAGGATAAGACCCTACTTCATTTCATGCTAATATGGCTTCTCTTTTCATTGCAAAGACTCTTTTAGTCAAAATGATCATGAAATTAAATTTTGTATTGACACCAAACATTACATTCCTTGCTCAGGTCAAAAGTACAATTTTGGTAGTCTAAATAAATCAATTGAAATCCAACAAACATAGAGGTCCTTAATCTTGATTAGATTTTTATAAATGATTGGAATAATTCATTGCATGAAAGATTGGATAATCAATCCATTTCTTGCTAACAAGGAATCTTTTTTCATTCTAAGGAGTTATTCACACAAAATCATTATGAAATGAATTTTTGTATCTACGCCCAACATTAGATTCCTTGCACCAAGCACATCAATACAACTTTGGTAGTATGAATCAATTAAAGTCCATCAAACATAGGTGTAATTGATCATGATTAGGTTTTCTCACATGGTTGGAAGGGTTTAACACATGAAAGGTGTGATTATCACTTCAAGTATTGCTAAAATTGCTTCTCATTCGATAGTAAAAAGCCATTCACACAAAATGATCTTGAAATTAACTTTTGCATTCACACTTACATTATATACATTATAACAAGTTTTTTTTTTCTTATCTGGATTTGTTTTTCATCCTCGTATTGAGTGGCTCATTTCTTACTAACGAGGCTCCCCCATTCCTAGCAAGGACTCATTCACACAATTATCTAGAAATTATTTTTTTTTTTGTCAACACCAAACATTAAATTCATTGCAATAAACATGTTTATAAGCCCTTGGCACTCTAAATCCTTTGTATTACATCAAACAAAGAAGTCATTGATCTTGACAAGCTTTTCTTGTAGGTATTGAGTAGTTCAATTACATAATAATGAGATCAACTCATCATTTCTTTCTAACATAGCTTCTCATTTCATTACAAAGACTTATTTACACAAATAATCATGAAATTAACTATTGTATTTACCCCAAACATTATATTCATTGCAACAAGCATATATGTACTTTAAATCCATTGAACTACATCAAATAGAGGGGTGATTAATCATGGTTAGGTTAGCTTTACTTTTAAGTGTAAATTGGTTGAATTCCCTCAATAATGAGATCATCTCTTAATTTCTTGCCAATAAGGTCCTCTCTTTTATTGCAAGGATTTATTCATACAAAATGATCTTGAATTTAACTTCCATGTCAACATTAACTATTATATTAATTCTAACAAGCATATTTGTACAATTTTAGTACTTTAAATTCACTGAATTCCATCTAACAAAAGAGTCAATAATCTTGATTTAGATTTTTTTTACAAATATTGAATTTTTTTTATTATTGAATTTCAAGACAATCTCCTCATTTCTTGCTAACAAGGTTCATCCTTTTGTTGCAAGGGCTCCTTCACACAAAAAGATCTTAAAATCAACTTTTGTGTCTCCAACAAACATTATATTCATTGCTATAAGCATGTTTGCATGCCATTAATACTTTCAATCCATTGAATTCCATCAAACAAAGGAGTCATTAATCTTGATTAGATTTTGATTATAGGTATTGAAAGGTTCCATTCTTGAATAAGGAGACCCCCTCTTCATTTCGCACTAACAATGTTGCTGGTTTGCAATGTTAAATCCATTGGAATTGTCTAACTAAGGATGAATTCAATATGATGTTCTATTCCCCTTAAAAGGTGGCAAACCATTTTGTACTTTAGGAAAAACATCACCAAATTCCTGCAAAAGAGAAACAACAACACTATGTAAAGAGGGGTTAAGCTCAATTGTACTAAAATAAGTTCTTTAATTCATGAAAGAACTAAAGGAAAAAAATTCTCACTTTTATTTTCAGTAATGTTTTGATATTTTTAACAATGAAATAAAGCTTATTTAAAAGCTAATTTAACAACCTCAAAAAAAATTAAAAATAAAAATAATAATAAACTCCTAAAATATAAGAACACTCTTATTTTATAGCAAATTCTTATTTAGGATAGGATTTTATAGTAACCCTTGTCCATTAAGTTCTCCAATCAAAACTAATAAAGCCTTAGCCCACATTAAGACATGCTTTGTTGCCCTTTAAACTTGAATTATCTTCTTTGGCCTAAATTTTTTCAATCACATTTAAGAGCTCAAAGGATGAAAGTGGCACTTAGCAGACTAATTGAAGAAATTTAGGCCAAAAAAGTTAATTCAAGTCTAAATGGTGGAAAATCATATCTCAATGTGGGTTGAGGTTTTATTAATTTTATAAGTATACCAAATAGGCCTATGTTAAGTGATCATAAGAGTTTCTACAATAACTTGTAAAAAAATAGGAGTATGGTTTCTACAGCAACTCCTAAAAAAAAAAGGAGTAGATTTGTTGTCAACCTATTTAGGATGTTTGTCCTTATCTCTAGGGTTTCTCTATGATGGTTAATTCATCCTATAAATAGGTTTGATTTCATTGTTAAAGGAGGGAGAATAGTTTGTCAAATAAAAGTAAGAATTTTTCCTTTAATTCTTTTAAGAACTAAAGAACTTATAAAGAACTAACTCTTTTTGTGGCATTCAACCCACCTTATCAATCCCAAATTCGTTCTTTTCTAGAGTGTGCCATCCCATGTGCTTCTTCCGTACCTTTGGTTCATGTTTCTTTGAACATTAGTTCAAAGTCTTGTGTAATTGAAATTTAATTTGGCTTTTTTAGGCTCTTGTTTGATTCCTTGTGCATGTTGGGTCCCTGACCCATGTCATTTGGATTCACATCATCTAAGGATCCATTAAGCATTCAAAGAAACAATTATTCTATGATCAAGGATAGTGGAGTGTATTCCTTGATCAAAAACTTTGAAAGGCTTAATCAAATTGAGAAAGAGATTTCCAAGGATTACCTTTTGCTTTAAGTTTTTGACAAGAAGAAAGGAGGTCTAGATGCCAACACCTTGATGGCAAACTTGGACACTAAACAGCTTGTAGTTGACTTACAACTTGTGATTGTTAGCAAACTTTAGGCTTTCTAACATTTTTTCAAAATACTTGGTAGGTATAAGGCCTTCTTGTACATAGTTAAGATCTGCACCAGTATCTACTAAAGCTATGGTTTCTAAAGAGAATTGCTAAGCAATTTTCAAAAGGATTTTAAGAAGGTATTTTTGAGTGATGATTTATGTTAAAAGAAATAGGAATTCATTATTTTCAAGGCTTTTAAGTTGTTAGGCTTTAGAACATTCTAGCTGATCCAAAACCTCTATGTTTTATGGGTTAACTAGGTTTATTAAGGACACTAGCATTTAATGGTCTTATGTTTATTGGGCTTGACATCTTGAATCTCTTGTTTGATC
Source organism: Rhizophora mangle (assembly GCA_037832345.1). Taxonomy (NCBI): domain Eukaryota; kingdom Viridiplantae; phylum Streptophyta; class Magnoliopsida; order Malpighiales; family Rhizophoraceae; genus Rhizophora; species Rhizophora mangle. The sequence continues at coordinate 75,828 of JBAPLJ010002056.1, forward strand.
TTGGATCTCTTACTTGATTTTGTTTATTTCATGCACATCCTCCAAGTCTCATCCTTTTTAGGCATAAGCAACACTGAAACTACACATGGACTTATGCTCTTCCTCACATATCCCTTTGCTATGAGTTCATTAACTTGCCTTTGAAGCTCCTTTGTCCCCTCAAAATTACTTCTATATGTTGATTAGTTTGGAATTATCACACCATGGATGAATTTAACCTAATATTCTATTCACCTCAAAGGTGGCAAGCCTCTTAGTTGTTTGCAAAAAACCTTATTAAATTCCTACAAAAAAAAAATGACAACACTAGGAAAAGAAGGGCTAAGCTCATTAGTACTAAAATAAGCCTCTTTGTATAAAAGTACAATTATAGGCTATTTTGAATAGAAACCTCTCTTAACTACACTCTCTTTTGCATACAAACTCTTAATTTTTCTCTCTTCCCCTCTTTCTTCTTTTCCCTTAGTCTTTTCTCTTTTCTCTCCATTCTTTTTCTTTTTTTCTCCTTTTAGCTTTAATTTTTTTTTCTTTTTCCTCTCACTCTTTCTTTTATTCCTTAATTGATCATCTTATACTTGGCAAGGTGTCAAAGGTACAAGAGCAATGGGTTTATCATTTATTAAAAAAGAGTACCTATTCTTAAACCCATTATGCATTGTATGTCGATCATATTGCAATTGTCTTCCCAACAAAATATGCCTAGCATGCATGGGTATAACATCACATAAGACCTCATCAGTATATCTCCCAATGGTAAATGATACTAATACCTACTTTTTTACCTCAACCTCCTTGCATTAATTCAACCATTGAAGCATATATAGCCCTAGGTGCTTCATGGTAGGTAAAAATTAAGCTTTTCAATTAGAGTAGCTACATTTTTACAATAACCCCCATCAATGATCATGTTGCATGCCTTATCTTTGATGTTCCATTATGTATGAAAGATATTATCTCTTTGCACTTCATCATCTTCCTTAACTTGTGCTCCCAATGCTTATCTAGCCACAAACACATCTTCCTCAATTGGGTGCTCCTTTCCATCACTTACATCCTCCAATGGTGGCATGGAATCATCATCAGACTCACTTTCTATCTAAATATCAACATTACACCACAACACCATGGTACACTTATTTAAATATTGAGATGCAATATGTCCCCTTCCTAGATACTTAAACATTTAACATCTCATTTTTTTACTAGGTTGGGAATCAGAATTACCTTTCTCCTTGTTAGGACTTACTTCCTCACTCTTTACAATTTGACATTGGGCTTATAATAAGCCTTACCATCCCTTTTTCTCCAATTTGGCTTCTAAGATGAAGAGGAAACGAAATTCAAAGTACCAAAGGTGTACAATCATGCTTGTTCCAATGAATATAATTTTTGTGTAATCATAATAGTTAATTTTACCCTGATTTTGTGTAAATGAGTCCTTACAAAAAAGTAAGGAGCCTTATTAGCTAGAAATGAAGAGAAGGCCTCATATTTTAGGGATTAAAAAAATCAATAGGTATAAAAAATGCTAATCAAGATTAATCAAAGCTTTGTTTGAAGGAATTCAATGGATTTAGAGTACCAAATATGTATAAACAAGCTTGTTGCAAAGAATATAATGTTTATTATTGACACAAATGTTAATTACAAGATCATTTTTTCTAAATGAATCCTTGAAATAAAAGAGAAGTCATGTTATCAAAAAGTGAAAAGAAGGTCTCAATGTTTGGGAAATTAAACCATTTAATACCTATAAGAAAAGCTAATCAAGAGCAATGACTCATTGACTTGATGGAATTCAATGGGTTTAAAGTGTTTGGCAAAGGTGTGTGAATGTGCTTGCTCCAATGAATATAATGTTTTGTGTAGGCACAAAAGTCAATTTCACCATCCTTTTACGTAAATGAGTCATTGCAACAAAGGAAGCAACATTGTTAGCTAAAAATGAATAGCTAGTCTCATGATTCAAGAATTGAAACACATAATACATATAAGAAAAGCTAATGTAGACCAATCACACTTTTTTTCATCTTCATTTGCTTTCCTTATAGGTATTGAATGGTTTAATTCTTGAACAACGAAACTACCTCTTCACTTTTTGACAACAAGACTTCTCTTTTTGTAGCAAGGACTCATTCACACAAAATGATCTCTAAATTACCTTTTGTGTGAATAACAAACATTGCATTCATTGTAAGAAGCTTGTTTCTACATTTTTAATACTCTAAATCCATTAAAGTCCATCAAAAATAGGTGTGATTGATCTAGATCACCTTTTCTTATACATATTAAAGTCCATCCTTCATTTTAAACTAACATGCTTGTTTGTACAACTTTGGTACTCTAAACACATTGAATTCCTTCAAGCCAATGACTTAATGATCTTGATTTACTTTCTTCACAAGTATTCAATGGCTTAATTCCTAAACAATGAGATCATCTCTTCATTTTTTAATTATAAGACTTCTCCATTCAATTGAAGGACTCATTCACATAGAAATAATCTCATAGTTAACTTTCGTGCCAATAGCAAACATTATATTGAATTCTATCTTTGGTACATTTGTACATCTTTGGTAATATTAATCTATTAAATTCCATTAAGTAAATGACTCATTGATTTTTATTAGCTTCCTTCTTAGGCATCAAATGGTTTAATTTTCTAATAATTAGACCATCTTTTCATTTTCTTGATAACAAGACTTCTCTTTTCATTGCAAAAACTCATTCACACGAAATGATCTCAAAATTAACTTTTGTCTCAACAACAAACATTGTATTCATTGCAAGAAGCTCGTCTCAACATCTTTAGTACTCTAAACCATTGAATTTCATCTAAAACATGTGTGATTGGTGTAGATTACCTATATTAAGTGTCTCCATTCCTTAATGGTACTCGAAAACCATTAAATTCCTTTAAGCAAATGACTCATTGATCTTGACTTACTTGCCTTGTAAGTATTGAATGAGATGGTCTCTTCATTTTTTTGTTAACAAGACTTTTATTTAAATTGCAAGGACTCATTCACACAAAATAATCTTATAATTAACTTTTTTGTTAATAGCAAACATTATATTCATTGCAATGATCTCATTTGTACATCATTGATGCTACAAATCTATTGAATTCCATCAAGTAAATGAGTCATTGATCTTCACTAGCTTTCCTTATAAATATTAAATGCTTTAATTCCTAAACAATGTCACTGTCTCTTTATTTTTTGATAATAAGAGTTCTCTTTTCATTGCATGGACTCATTTACATGAAATGATGGGGAAATTAACTTTAGTGTCCACATAAAATATTATATTCAATAGAACAAGCATGTTTATACTCCTTTGGCAATTTAAATCCATCAAATTATGTCACATAAATGAGTCATTGATCTTTGTTAGCTTTCATTATAAGTATTAAATGGTTTAACTCATGAACAATGAGACCATATCTTCATTTTTTTTAACAACAAGACTTCTTATTTCATTAAAAGGACTTATCCACACAAAATGTTCTTGTAATTAAGTTTATATCAAGAACAATCATTATAATTATTACAACAAGCTTGTTCATACATTTGTGGTACTCTAAATCCATTGAATTTCATAAAAAAAAAAAAAAGGTGTGATTGGTCTCTATTACCTTTACCTATATGTATTAAGTGTTTCAGCTCTTGAATAATGATAACGTGTCTTCATTTCTATCTAACAAGGCTCTTCCTTCATTAAAAAGACTCATTTACATAAAATGACAATGAAATTAACATTTGCATCTACATAAAGGAGTATATTAAGTGGAACAAGCACATTTGTACATATTTGGTACACATTTTTGTTGTACATCTCTAGATCTATTGAATTCCATCAAGTAAATGAGACATTAATCCTTATTAGCTTTCTTTATAGGTCTTGGACAGTTTAATTCCTAAATAATGAGATCATCTCTTCATTTCTTAATAACAAGACTTCTAATTTTGTTTCAAGGACTCATTCACACAAAATGATCTTATAATTAACTTTTGCTTCAACATCAAACATTATATTCGTTGCAACAAGCTCGTTTTTACATTTTTGGTTTTCCAAATCCATTAAATTCCATCAAAAAGGGTGTGATTGGTCTAGATAACCCCTTCTTATACATATTAAGTGGTTTAATTCCTAAATTAGGAGACCATCTCTTCATTTCTAACTAACAAGTCTCCTTCCTTCATTGTAGGGACTCATTTACACAAAATGATGTGAAATTAACTTTTTATCTACACAAAGCATTTTATTCATTGGAACAAGCACTTTTGTACACTTTGGTACTTTATATCCATTAAATTCCATCAAGGAAATGAGTCATTAATCTTTGTTAGCTTTCCTTATATTGAATGGTTTGATTCCCAAACAATAAGACTATCATTTGAACAAAATGATGGTGAAACATTATATTCTTCGGAACAAGCATGTTTGTACACCTTTGGTACTCTAAACCCACTGAATTCCATCAAGCAAATTATTCATTGATCTTGATTAGCTTTCTTTATAGGTCTTTAATAGTTTGATTGCCAAACAATGAGACTATCTCTTCATTTTTTTGATAACAAGACTTCTCTTTTCATTGCCTGGACTCATTTGAACAAAATGATCATGAAACATTATATTCTTCAGAACAAGCATGTTTGTACACCTTTGGTACTCTAAACCCATTGAATTCCATCAAGAAAATTAGTCATTGATCTTGATTAGCTTTCCTTATAGGTATTTAATAGTTTGATTGCCAAACAATGAGACTATCTCTTCTTTTTTTGATAACTAGTCTTCTCTTTCCATTGTAAGGACTCATTCACACATAATGATTCACAATTAACTTTTGTATCAATATCAAACAATATATTCATTGCAATATGCTTGTTCGTACATCTTTGGTACTCTAAATTCATTGAATCCCATCAAAAAATGGTGTGATTGGTCTAAATTACCTTTTATTATATGATTTGACTATTTTAATTTCTAAATAATGAGAGCATCTAATGTGAACCCCAAAAGATGTGGCATTGGGACCCAACATGTACAAGGAATTCAAATAAGAACTTAAGAAAGCAAAATTAGATTTCAATTATGCAAGACTTAGACCCAATGTTTGAGGAACATGAACCAAAGGTGTAAAGAAGGATATGGACGTCATACTCCAAAAAAGAAGGGATCTGTAGTGATAAGCTAGTTTAAACACCATATGAAGAGTTAGTTCTTGATAAGTTCTTTAGTTCTTCTAACAATTGAAGGAGAAAATTCGCAATTTTAGTTTCACTAACATTCTACTTATTTTTAACAATGAAATCAAGCCCATATATAAGCTAAATTAACAACCCTAACCCTCTAGATAATGACAAACTTATTCAATAAGCTTACAACAAATCTACTCCTAACTAATTCAATTGTTATTGTAAATTAAAAATCCTAACCCTAGAAATAATTATAAACTTCCTAAATAAGCTAACAACAAATTTACTCCTATTTTTTTGGTGTTGTTATAGAAATCCTTACAATCACTTGACATATACCCATTTGCCATACTTAAAGAATAGATAAATCCTTAGCCTACATTAAGATATGTTTTACTACCATTCAAACTTGAATTAGTTCCTTTGGCCCAAATTTCTTTAATCAGCCTATTAAGTGCCTCTTTCATCCTTTTAGTGCTTGAACATGTTATTGGCCCTTCTTGAATGCTCAATGGATCTTTAGAAGCCCTTTATGCATCAAATCCTCTATGGATCTCATCATTTTGCCTCTCTTTAAAAGAATTCAACCTTGAATCATCACCTATATGTTGGGAAAAAACTCATGCACACTCCCTCATGTCTTTCACTTTACTCTCTCACAGTATGATACTCACTCTTATGTTCGCACACTATATAAATTTAGCTTTTCCCTCACACTCTTTTATTGAAATAAACAAGCTCAATCAAAGTCAATTTATAACAAACAATTTAGAATCAAAGAAGTTTAGGAAAGTACAATGAATTTAAGGTTATTGATTAAAAGAACTCAACAAGATTAAATTGAAAAATTCCAAAAAAAAAAAAAATTTATTGGATCCAAATCCTTGTAGGAACTAGAAAGAAATAAGGAAATAAAGCCTTTGTCTCCCTTACACCTAATTAAAAAGGATTTGATTTTGAAATAAGAAGGAATCAAATAGAATATTTTTCTTTTTCTTTTTTTTTTTTTTTTTTTTCTTCTTTATCAAACAAAATTTTCTTTTTTTTCTTTTGCAAAAATTTAAATATAAGAAAAGATAAATTATGGTTTGCAAAATTAAAGAACAAGAGGTTATAAAAATGTAGCTAAAAGGATGAACAAAAAAAATGAACCTTAAAATTAGATAAGGACACCTAATTCAGAGCTAAGTTTTGATACCAATTGGTGTAAACCCCAAAAGACATAACTTAATGACCCAACAGAAACAAGGAATTAAAACAAGTACGAAAGAAAGCTAAATCAAATTTCCATTATGTAAGACCTAAACCCAATGTTTAACAAAAATGAACCTAAGGAATAAAGAAGGATATGAACACCACACTCCAAAAAAGAAGGGATTTAGGAGTGATAAGTTGGGTTAAATGCCATAAGAAGAGTTAATTCTTAACAAGTTCTCAATTCTTGAAAGAACTAAAGGAAAAAATTCACACTTTTAACTTCACTAATGTTTTGCTTATTTTTAATAATGAAATTAAACCTATTTACATGCTAAATTTACAACTCTAACCCTAGAGAAAATGACAAACATTCTAAATAAGCTAACAATAATTCTACTCTAATTTGTTTTTGGAGTTGTTGTAAAAATCTTAACAATCACTTGATATAGACTTATTTAGTACAGTTATACAATAAATAAAGCCTCAACTTGCATTGAGATATGTTTTGCAACCCTTTAAGCTTAAAATAGTTTCTTTGGCCCAGATTTCTTTAATTAGCTCGTTAAGTGCCTCTTTCATCTTTTTAGCCCTTAAACATGTTATTGGCTCTTCTTAAAACCTTAATAGATCCTCAGAAGCCCTTCATGCCTTTGATCCTCTATGTATCTCATCATCTTCTCTTCATTTCTAACTAACAAGGCTCCTTCCTACATTGTAGGGACTCATTATATTCATTGGAACAAGCACATTTGTACACCTTTGGTACTTTGAACTCATTGGATTCCATGAAGCAAATGAGTTAATGAACTTGATTAGCTTTCCTTATAGATATTGAATGGTTTATTTCTTGAACAAAGTGATTGTCTCATCATTTTTTGATAAATTGAATTCTTTTTTCATTGCAATGATTCATTCACACAAAATGATCTCATAATTAATTATTGTGACAATAATAAACAATGTATTCATTGAAAGAAGCTCATTTTTACAATTTTGGTACTCTTAACCCATTAAATTTCATCTGGTAAATAAGTCATTGATCTTGACTAGCTTTCATTATAAGTATTGAATGGTTTAATTATCAAAAAAAGAAATTGTTACTTTATTTTTTGATAATAGGTTTTCTTTTTTCATTTGAAAGACTCATTCACACAAAATGATTGCATAATTAACTTTTGTGTTAACAATAAACATTATATTACTTGCAACAAGCTCACTTGTATATCTTGGTTTCTAAATCCAATGAATATCGTAAAAAAAGGTGTGATTGGTCTAAATTACTTTTTCTTATATGTATTGAGTGTTTGAATACCTAAATAAGACATTTTTTTTCATTTCTAGCTATCAAGGCTCCTTCCTTCTTTACAAGGACTCATTTACACAAAATGTTGATGAAATTAACTTTTGTGTCTACATAAAACATTATATTCATTAGAATGAGCATGTTTGCACACCTTTGGTACTTTAAACCCATTGAATTCCATCAAGTAAATAAGTCATTAATCTTGATAGTTTTCCTAATAAGGAATGGTTTAATTCTTAAATAATGAGACCACTTCTTCATTTTTTGATAACAAGGTTTTTCTTTTTGTTGCAACATCAAACATCATATCCATTGCACCAACTTTGTTTGTTCATATTTGGTACTTTAAATCCTTGAATTCTATAAAAAAAAAAAAGAGGTATGATTGGTCTAGATTACCTTTTCTTATACATATTAAGTGTTTTAATGAAATTGTCTCTTTATTTCTAATTGACAAGGCTCCTTCCTTTGTTGCAAGGGCTTATTTACACAAAATAATGGTGAAATTAACTTTTGTATCTACAAAAAAACATTATATTTATTGAAACAAGCATGTATGTACACTTGTGGTACTCAGAACCTATTGAATTCCTTTAGGTAAATGAGTCAATGATCTTAATTAGCTTTGCCTACATATATTAAATAGTTTGATTCCTAAACAATGAGACTACCTCTTCATTTTTTGATAACAAGGCTTATCTTTTCATTACAAGGACTCATTCCCAAAAAACTATCTCATAATTAACTTTTGTGTTAACTTCAAACATTATATTAATCACAAGAAGCTCATTTGTCCATTTTTGGTACTCCATATCCATTGAATTCCATCAAAAAAAAAAATATGACTAGTCTAGGTTACCTATTCTTAATGTATTAAGTGTTTTGGTTCTTGAATAATGACACCATAATGTGAATCCCGAAAGATGTAGTTTAGGGATCCAACACACACAAGGAATGAAACAAGAACCCAAGAAAGCTAAATTAGGTTTCAATTATACAAGTCCTAAATCCAATATTCAAAGAACATAACCTAAGCTATAAAGAAGGATAGGGATGGCACCCTCCAGCAAAGAAGGGATTTAAGAGTAATAAGTTGGGTTAAACGTCACAAGAAAAGTTAGTTCTTGATAAGTTTTTTTTGTTTTTTATAGAATTGAATAAGAAAATCTCACTTTTATTTTCTTTAATGTTGTATACTTTTCAACAATGAATTCAAGCATATTTGTAGGTTGAATTAACAATCATAAAAATCCTAAAAATAAAGACAATGACAAACTCCTAAAATATAAGAACATGCTTATTTTATTGCAAACTCTTATTTTATAACAAACTCCTATTTAGAAGTGGATTTTATTGCAACCTTGGCCTATTAAGTACTATAGTAAAATTAATAAAGCCTTGGCCCACATTAAGATGTGCTTTGCTACCCTTTAAGCTTGAATTATCTTTTTTGGCCCAAATTTTTTTAATCAGCCTACTGAATGCCTCTTTCATCCTTTTAGCTCTTAAAAATGTCATAAGCCCTTCTTGAATGCTTAATGGACCCTTTAAAGCCCTCCATGCATTAGTTCCTCCATGGATCTCATCATTTCTCCTCCCTTTAAAAAACTTGTCTTGAATCATTGTAGGAATTAGAAACAAATAAGGAAATAAAGCCTCTATAGAATACAGCTAGCAACCTAGGGTTTGTAGAAAAAATAAAAGAAAAGTTGGTGTTTGTAGATTCAAAAATTAAGAGGTTATAGAATGTGGTTAAGAAGAATATCAAAGGAAAAACTCAAATTTTAGATAAATAAACCTGTAATCCTTAAAACTTTAATACTAATAGATGCGAATCCCAAAAGACATGTCTTAAGGACCCTTCATATACAACTAATCAAAGAAGAACCCCAAAAAGCTAAATCAAATTTCAATTATGAAAAACCTAGACCCAAAGGACAAGGAACATGAACCTAAGGTATAAAGAAGAATATGGATGTCATAGTTTACCAATGAAAGGATTGATAAGTCAAGTTAAATGCCACAAAGAGAGTTACTTCTTCAAAGAACTAAGGAAGAAAATTCTTAATTTTATTTTTATTAATGTTTTACACTTTTAAACAAAGAAATCAATCCCATTATAGGCTAAATTAACAACCTTAAAATCCCTAAAAGTAAAGACAATGATAAACTCCTAAAATATAAAATACTCTTATATTATTGTAGACATGTATTTTATAAAAAGAAAAAACTACTATTTAGGAGTGAATTTTATTGTAACTCTAGCCTATTAAGTACTATAATCAAATGAATAAAGTCTTGGCCTACATTAAGACATGCTTTACTACCCTTCAAGCTTGAATTATAAGAACAAGCTCATTTGTACATCTTTGGTACTCTAAATCTACTGAATTTCATAAAAAAAAAAGGGTGTGATTGGTCTAAATTATCTTTTCTCATATGCATTGTGTGTTTCAATTCTAAAATAATGACACTATCTCTTCATTTCTAATCAATTAGGCTCTCCACTTCATTACAAGGACTCATTCAAACAAAATGATGTTGAAATTAATTTTTATGTCTACACAAAACATTATATTCATTGGACCAAGCACATTTGCACACCTTTGGTACTCTAAACCTGTTGAATTCCATCAAATCAATGAGTCATCAATCTTAATTAGCTTTCCTTATAGGTATTGAATAGTTTAATTCTTAAACAATGAGTCCACTACCTTTTTTGATAACAAAACTTCTCTTTTTGTTGCAAGGACTCATTACCACAAAATGATCTCATAATTAACTTTTATGCCAACATCAAACATTATATTCATTACAACAAGCTCATTTGTACAATTTTGGTGCTCTAAATCCATTGAAATTTAGCAAATAGGTGTGATTGGTATTGATTAATTTTTATTATACTAATTAAGTGTTTTAATTGCTTATTAATGAGATTGTCTCTTCCTTTCTAACTAACAAGGTTCCTTTCTTAATTGTAAGGACTCCTTTACACAAAATCATAATGAAATTAATTTTTGTGTCAACATGAAACATAACATTAATTAAAAAAAGCACATTTGAGTGCCCTTGGTACTCTAAACGCATTGAATTCCATCAAGCAAATGAGTCATTAATCTTGATTAGCTTTCCTTACAGACATAGAATAGTTTGATTCTTTCACAATGACATTGCTTCTTCATTTTTTGATAACAATGCTTCTCTTTTCATTACAAGGACTCATTCCCACAAAATGATTCCATAATTAACTTTTGTGTCTACAACAAACATTATATTTAGTGCAACAAACTGATTTGCACATCTTTAGTGCTCTAAATCAATTGAATTTCATTGAAAAATGTGTGATTGGTTTTGATGAGCTTTTCTCATATGTATTGAGTGATTGGTGCTTTGAACCTTTGAATTCCATCAGGTAAATGTGTCATTGATCTTCATAAGCTATCCTTATAAGTATTGAATGGTTTAATTCCTAGACAATGAGGCTATCTCTTCATGTTTTGATAACAAGACTTCCCTTTTTGTTACCAAGACTCATTAGCTTTTGGGTCAACAACAAACATTAAATTCCTTGTAATAAGCTCATTTCTTCATTTTTGGTGCCTTAAATCCAATGATATCCATCAAAAAAATGTGTGATTGGTCTAGATTACAATTTTTTTTTATACATAGAGAATGTTTCAATTACTAAATAATGAGACAATCTCTTCATTTCTAAGTAATAAGGGTGCATGTTGCAAGGACTCACACAAAATGATGGTGACATTAACTTTTGTGTCAACAAAAAAACATTATATTAATTGGAACAAGCATGTTTGCACACCTTTAATACTCTAAACCCATTGAATTCTATCAAGTAAATGAGTCATTGATCTTGATTAGCTTTCCTTACAAATAATGAATGGTTTAATTCTTGAACAATGAGAATACCTCTTCATTTTTTGACAACATAGCTTCCCTTTTTGTTGCAAGGACTCATTCACACAAAATGATCTAAAAATTAACTTTTTTGTTAACAATAAGCATTGTATTGATTGTATAAAGCTCAATTCTACATCATTGGTACTCTAAATCCATTGAATTGCATCAAATAAAGGTGTAATTGGTCTAAATTAGCTATTCTTAGTTGTATTATGTGTCTTAATTCCAAAATAATTAGATCATCTATCCATTTATAACCAACTTTATTTTTTGGGTTTTTAAGGTTATTAATTCAACATATAAATAGCTTGATTTTATTGTTAAAAAAAGCATAACATTAATGAAAATTTTCTCCATTGATTTATTTGAAAAACTAAAAAACTTATCAAGAACTAACTCTTCTTGACATGTTCAACCTAACTTATCACTCCCAAATCCCTTCTTTGCTGGAGTGTGGCATCTATATCCTTCCTTATTCCCTAGTTTCTTGTTCCTTGAACATTAGGTCTAGGTCTTGCATGAGTTAAAAATGATTTAGCTTTCTTTGGTTCTTATTTGATTACTTAAGTGTGTTAGGTTCCTAAGCCATGTTTATTAGGATTCAAATCATTTTGCATCAACACAAAACATTATATTCATTAAAATAAGCATGATTGTAAACCTTTGGTACTCTGAACCCATCAAATTCCATCCAGTTAATGACTCATAGATCTTGATTAGTTATCCTTACAAGTGTTATGGTTTAATTCTTGAACAATGAGACCTCTATTTCATTTGTTGATAACAAGTCTTCTCCTTTCATTGCAAGGACTTATTCACACAAAATAATCTCCTTTCATTGCAACAAGCTCATTTGTACTACTTTGGTACTCTAAATCCATTGAATTCCATAAAAAATGGGATGTGATTGGTCTAGATTATCTTTTCTTATACATATTAGGTGATTCAACTACCAAATAATGAGACTATCTCTTCTTTTCTAACTAATAAGGCTCATTCCTTTGTAATTACCTTTTGTATCAACCAAAAAATATTATATTCATTACAGCGATGTCATTTGTACATCTTTAGTACTTTAAATCCATTGAATTCCATCAAATAAAAGAGTCATTGATCTTGATTAGCTTTCCTTGCAAGTACTGAATGGTTTAATTCTTGAATAAGATGATCATCTCTTCATTTTTTTGCTTACAAGGATGTCTATAATCATTATATTTATTGCAACAAGCATGTCTATACAACTTTGGTACTTTAAGATGATTAAATTCCCACATACAAGGGTCAGATTGATCTTAATTAGCTTTTCTTATAGCTATTTAAGTTTTCAATTCTAGAGAATAATGAGATCTTCTCTTCATTTCTAGCTAACAAGGCTCTTTCCTTTAATGCATGGACTTATTTACACAAAATAATAGTGAAATTAAATTTTTGTGCCACACAAAACACCCTATTCAATGGAACAAGCATGTTAGTACTCCTTTAGTACTCTGAATCCACTAAATTCCATCAAGCTAATGAGTCATTGATCTTGATTAGCTTTCCTTATAGGCATTGAACGATTTAACTCCCAAACAATGACACTATCTCTTCTTTTTCTTAATAACAAGGCTATTCATTTTGTTGTAAAGAGTTATTCATACAAAATGATCTCATAATTAACTTTTGTGCCAAAAGCAAATAGTATACTTATTGCAATTAGATCTATGGTACATCATTGGTACTTTGAACCCATTAAATTCCATGAAGGAAATGAGTCATTAATCTTAATTAGCTTTCCTTATAGGCATTGAATGGTTTAATTCTTCAACAATGAGATTGTCTCTTCATTTTCATTACAAAAAGTCATTTACACAAATGTTATTTAATTAACTTTTGTGCTAAGAGCAAACATTATACTCAATACAATAAGATCATTGGTGCATCTTTGGTACTCATAACCCATTAAATTCCATCAAATAAATAAGTCATTGATCTTGATTGGCTTTCCTTATAGGTATTAAATGGTATAATTCCTAAACATTGTGATTGTCTCTTCATTTTATGATAATAAGGACATATATATTCATTGCAATAAATCACGCCTATAAAACTTTGGTACTCTAAACCCATTTAAATCCTTCAAACAAGGGTTAGATTGATCTTCATTAGCTTTTTTTTCATAGCTATTTAATGTTTAAATTCTTGAATAATGAGACTTCACTTCATTTTTGACTAACAAGGCTCTTTCCTTTGTTGTAAGGACTTATTTACACAAAATGATGGTGAATTAACCTTTTTGCCTTCACAAAACAATAAATTCATTAGAACCAACAAGTTTGGACACTTTTGGAACTCTAAACTTGTTGAATTCCATCAATTAAATGAATCATTTATCTTAATTAGTTTTCCTTATAGGTATTGAATATTTTAATTTTCGAACAATGAGACTACCACTTCATTTTTTGATAAAAAGGTTTCTCTTTTCATTGTAAGGACTCATCGACACAAAATGATCTCATAACTAACTTTTGTTTCAACAACAACCATTGTATTGATTGCAAGAAACTCCTTTATACATCTTTGCTACTCTAAATACATTGAACTCCATAAAAAAAAAGTTTGATTGGTTTAGATTAGTTTTTCCTATACATATGAGTGTTTTAATTCTTGAATAATGAGATTTTGTCTTCATTTCTATCTAACAAGGCTCTTTCATTCATTGCAAGGACTCATTTACACAAAATAATGATGAATTTACCTTTTGGTCTACACACAAAAATATTTTATTCATAGGAACAAGCACATCTTTAAACCTTTGGTACACTAAATCCATTGAATTCTATCAAGCAAATGAGTTATTAATCCTAATTAGCTTTCCATATAGTTATTGAATGGTTCAATTCCAAAACAATTGAACTATCTCTTCATTTATTGATAGCAAGACTTCTCTTTTCATTGCAAGGTATCAGTCATGCAAAATGATCTTGTAATTAACTTTTTTGTCAAAGCAAACATTATATTCATTGTAAAAATTTTTTGAATATCATAAAAAAAGGTATGATTGGTCTAGATTACCTTATCTTATAAGTATTGAGTGTTTTACTTCCTAAATAATAAGACTATCTCATATTTTTTTATATATATAAAGACATTTCTTTTCATTACAATGACTCATTCAAGCAAAATAATCTCATAATTAACTTTTGTGTTAATAATAAATATTATATTCATTGTAACAAGCTCATTTTTACATCTCCAGCACTCTAAATCCATTAAATTCCATCAAAAAAGAGTGTGATTGGTCTAGATTATGTTTCTTATGTGTTAAATGTTTCAATTCCTGAATAATGAGACTATCTAGTAATTTTTTTTTGATAATATGACTTTTCTTTTAATTTCAAGGACTCATTCACACAATATGATCCTTTAATTAACTTATATATCATCATTAAAATTTATATTCTTTGAAATAAGCTTGTTTATACGTCATTGCTACTATCAATCCATTGAATTCCATCATTTAAATGAGTCATTGATCTTAATTTGCTTTCCTTATAGGTATTAAATGGTTTGTTCTCCATCAATGAGACTACCTCTGCATTTTTTGATAACAAGGCTTCCCTTTTCATTGCAAAGAGTCCTTCACACAAAATCATCTCATAATTAACTTTTGTAACAAGAGCAAACATTATACTCATAGCAATAAGATCATTGGTACATCTTTGGTACTTGAGCCCATTCAATTCCATCAAGTAAATTAATTGTTGATCTTGATTAGCTTTCATTACAAGTCATGAATGGTATAATTCTAGAACAATATGATCATCTCTTCATTTATTGATAACAAGGATGTTTATATTCCTTATATTCATTATAAAAAACATGTATATACAACTTTGATACTCTAAACCCATTGAGATCCTTCAAAGTTTAGATAGATCTTCATTAGCTTTTTTATAGCTATTTAATGTTTCAATTCTTGAAATTGAGACCTCTTCATTTTTAGCTTATAAGGCTCCTTCCTTCAATGTAAGGACTTATTTACACAAAATGATGGTGAAATTAACCAATTTGTCTTCACAAAACATTATATTCCTCAGAAGAAACATGTTCGACACATTTGGTACTCTAAATCTATTGAATTCCTTCAATTAAATGTGTCATTCATCAATTTGCTTTCATTATAGGTATTAAATGATTTAATTCTTGAACAATGAGGCCACCTCTTCATTTTTTGATAACAAGGTTTCTCTTTTCATTGTAAGGACTCATTAACACAAAATAATCTTGTAACTAACTTTTGTGTCATCAACAACCATTGTATACATTGTGTGAAACTCATTTCTAGGTCATTGCTACTCTTAATCCATTGAATTGCATCAAATAATGATTTGATTTAACATTATTTGCTTATTATATACCTCTTGATTATTTTAATTCTTGAATAATGAGACCTTATTTTCATTTCTAGCTCATGAGGCTCCTTCCAATGTTGTAAGGACTCATTCAGACAAAAAAAATAGTTAAATTAATATTTAAGTCTATAAAACATTATATTCATTGGATCAAGCATGTTTTTGCACCTTTGTTACTGTAAATCCATTAAATTCCATCAGACAAATGAATCATTGATCTTGATTAGCTTTCCTTGTAGGTATTAAATGGTTTAATTCCAGAACAATGAGATTGTCATATCATTTTAGCAAGACTTATCTTTTCCTTGTAAGAACTCATTTAGATAAAATGATCTCGTACTTAACATTTATGTCAACAGCAAACAATATTCATTGCAATAAGCTTGTTTATACATCTTTGGTACTCTAAATCCATTAAATTCCATTAACAAAAGTTATGGTTGTCTCTTCATTTTTTGATAACAAGGACATCTTTATTCATTATATTCATTGCAACAAACACATCTATACAACTTTGGTACTCTAAACCCATTGAAATCCTTCAAACAAAAGCTAGATTGATCTTCATTAGCTTTTCTTATAGCTATGTTTCAATTCTTGATTAATGAGACATTCTCTTCATTTTTAACTAAAAAGGCTTCTTCTTTCATTGTAAGGACATATTTATGCAAAATGATGGTGAAATTAACCTTTCCTAAATATAAGACAATTTTAATTATTGGTTATTGTGATTGTCTCTTCATTTTTAACTAACAAGGATCCTTCCTTTGTTGTAAGGACTCATTATATAGAATGATGGTGAAAATAACTTTTGTATTTACAAAAAATATTCTATTCATTGAAGCAAGTATATTTATATACCTTTGGTACTCTAAATCCATTGAATTATAGCAAGCAAATAAGTCATTGATCATGATTTGCTTTCCTTATAGGTATTGAATGGTTTAATTCTCAAACAATGAGATTGCCACTTCATTTTTTTTTGTTTACAAGGCTTCTCTTTTCATTGCAAGGACTTATTCACCCAAAATAATCCCATAGTTAACTTCTTAGTCAATAGAAAAATTGTATTCCTTAGAAAAAGCTCATTTCTACTTCTTTAGTATTCTAAATTCATTGAATTTCATCAAAAAAAAAAAAAATGGTTTCAATGGTCTTAATTAGTTTTTTTACACATATTTAATGGAACAAGCATGTTTTCACACCATTAGTACTCTAAACCTATTGATCTTGCTTAGCTTTCCTTATGAATATTGAATGGTTTAATTCTTGTACAATGAGATCACCTCTTCCTTTTTTGATGACACGGCTTCTCCTTTCATTACAAGTACTCATTCACACAAAATGATCTTGTAAGTAACATTTGTGTCAATTGGAAACATTATATTCTTTACAACAAGCTCGTTTACACATCCTCAGTTCTCTAAACCATTAAATTCCATCAATCAAAGCTTTGATTAATTTCAATTAGCTTTTCTTATTCATATTCAAGGTTTAAAATCATTAATAATCAGACATTCTCTTCATTTCTAGCTAACAAGGCTTTTTCTTTTGAAGTAAGGTAAAATCCCTTATAAATTGGACTAGGAGTCCAAAGGAGGAGGTAGAATCTTCTTCTTCTCACCTCTCTTGGAATGTCTTGTGAATAAAGCTCTTATTTCTATAAGTTATTTTGTCTTTCCAAGATTTAGTTTTATTAACAATTTATTTAGTTCTGTTGCTTGTTTGCTGTTAAAGATCTATTACTTGTTTCTTTGTTTGCTTGTGTGAAGGGAATGGTATTAAAACCTTAAGGGTATTAGATGACTAATTTAAACTTATGATTGAAACCTAAATCTCATTGCCATTATTTCTTGTGTAGTTGTGGTTGGCATTTAGAACATTAGGTGCAAATTTGTTGATAGTGATATCATGAGTTGTTAGATCACTAAAAACCATGATGACTTTCTCATTGTAATTATAATAGTAGTTTAAGTAATTAAAATAAAGAAATTATTGTAAGTGAAAATTTAGATAATAATTATTTATAAAATTAGACTTTTCCTTCTTCCTCTCCTTCCCATGTTTATAAATAGGAATGTTTCTTCCCATAATGTGATTATATTATTAAAATTGTTGATGAAGCTTTACCTTTAACTCAAGGTTATAATGATTTTTTTTTTGTTATCATCAACTTATTAGCTCTCACTAGCAAAAGTATAAATTCATCCACACTAGGATGGTTTAGGTAGCTTTAAAACCAGTTGTTAGATTGGGTTTAAAATAACTCAACTACAATTTGTGTTTGGAATAAGAGACATAACCATTATCACGACTCTTTATTATGAGTAATTAAATCAAGTTTAAGTGAAGGGCCTATATGATTTTCATGTTTTCCTAATTTTACACTATCATTATCAAATCCTAATTTAATGCATGCTTTGTGCTTGGATATTAAAATAGACAAATTTGATAAAATGTTTGCCTTTGAAAATTTGGCTCTTATATATAGAATCCATTATAAGGTTCTGAACACCATAGTTCTTAGTATGAAAGAAATACCTTCGAAATATGCTAATAAAGGAACTACCACTTTGTTTCTAACCAAAAGATCTAAAACATATATTATGGTTCCTAGTACTACAACATGGGATCAAGTTAAATTACATGACAAGTGGACTTTAGAAAAAGCAGTCAAACTTGTTAAACAAGTTGATCAACAATTAGAAGAAGTTATTGAATATTAAGTTGAAGATGTTGAAATTGGATTTGCTCCATAAAGAAATGTGAGGTTAAAACCTCAAAAAGATCTTAAAGATTTAAAACAAAGCAAATACTCTACTTCTTTTAATCCACTAATAGATTTAGATGGAATTAGAAGAACAAGGGGACATGTTAATCAACCACAATATAAAGTTGACTTTCTTCCCTTTACTTCTACTTCTATGGTTGATGAACCACTATATTATGCTTCAAGACATAGATCTCCCTCTTAATCTAATATAGGTTATCAAGATGAAGATTGGAGAATCTATGTATTTAAAACCTATAATGAGGTTAAGGAAAAGATAAAGAGTTGTTCGACTCTTCAAAAAATTAGTTGACAAGAAAATGAATTTTTATGACTTTTACACCTACTTAGTAGGAGCAATGGTATCAAAGCCATAAAAATATATTGTTAAGATGGGTGCTATTGATATTTTTCCATATATTTAGAAGGTTGATAAACTAGTATTGTTGCATGATTGTTGTTTAAGAACTATTACTTGCTTGTTTGTTTGCTTGTGTGAATGGAAATTTTTACAAGAAAGGTGAAAAGAAGATGATAAGAAGAGAAGAAGATTTTGCCTCCTTCTCTTGACTCCGTGTTTTATTTACCTAGCCCTAGATTCCTTTCACATGAACAAAAGTGACTTTAAAAAGTCACTTTAATAAAGTGATTTATTTTGTTGTTTTTCAAAAAGTGACATTACAAAAGTAGCATTTTTTTTTAAAGTAAACAAAAGTTATTTGTCTTTTAGAGTCTTAGGAGCCTTAGGAATCTTGCATGATATCATCCTCAGTAAGCTTTGCTTGACTATTGTCATCTTACATCAATTCTTGTAAGGAAGATGCTTGAGAAGATGATGCTTAAGGTTGAAGCAAAGTAGTCATCATTTCCAATAGCATCTCTTTGGATGCAAATTCCATTAGTGCTTTAAAAAATTATTCTAAAGATTGAGAGGAGTTAGGCTTAAGAGCAATAAGGTTTAATCCATTAATATAAGTAATCCCTTTAGTTGTATAAACTCCATCATGGAAAAAATCAAATTTATCCCTATAGTGGATATTAATCCTTTTAGTGAGCCATGGAACATGCTTGATGTTGATGTCAAAAATATTAACATGCCTTACCACTATGACTCCTTTTTCTCTAAATTGAATAAATTGAGGCATTTTTTCCCTTTACTTTCTTTTTTTTTTCTTTGCAACAAGCTCTTTCATACATCTTTGGTTCTCTAAATCCATTGAATTCTATCAAATAAAAAGCTTGCTTTGATTTTTATTGGCTTTTCTTATATATATATATATTAAAGGTTTTGAATCCTAAATAATGAGACATTCTCTTAATTTCTAATTAACAAGGCACTTTCCTTTGTTGCAAAGACCTTTTTATCCAAAATGATGGTGAAATTCACTTTTTGTTTGCACAAAACATTCTATTCATTGGAACAAGCATGAATGTACATCTTTGATTTCTAGCTAACAAGGCTCCATCCTTCATTACAAAGACTTATTTACCCAAAATGATGGTGAAACTTTTTTTCCTTTTTTTTGCACAAAACATTTTATTCATTGGAACATGCACGTATGTATATCTTTGATATTATGAATCCTTTGAATTCCATCAAGAAAAATGAGTCTTTAATCTTGATTAGCTTTCTTTATAGGTATTAAATGTTTAATTCCTTAAAAATGAGATTATCTCTTCAATTTTTGATGACAAGAGATATTGATCTTGATTTGCTTTCCTTCCAAGAATTGAATGGTCTAATTCTTGAATAATGAGACTACCTCTTTTTTTTTTTATTAACAAGGCTTCACATTTTTTTGTTGCAAAAACTTACACAAAATGATCTTGTGATTAACTTTTATGTCAACTTTAAACATTGTATTCATTGCAAGAAGCTCTTTTCTACATGTTTGATATTCAAAATCCATTAAATTTTATTAAAAAAAAGGGTTTTAGTGTTCTTATTTAGCTTTTTATACATTTTTAGTGACAAAATTCAAGAATAACAAGATCATCTCTTCATTTCTACCTAACAATGCTCCATCCTTTGTTATAAGGACTTGTTTGCACAAAATGATGGTGAAATTAATTTTTGCATCTACATTAAACATTCTATTCATTGGAGTTAATATGTCTTTAAACTTTTGGTGCATTGAATCCATTAAATTCCAACAAGCAAATAAGTCATTGAGTCTGATTAGCTTTCCTAATATGTATTGAATGGTTTAATTCTCAATCAATGAGATTGTCTCTTTATTTTTTGATAACAAGACTTCTCTTTTGTTTCAAAAACTTATTTGCACAAAATTTCTTGTAATTAGCTTTTATGTCAACAATAAACTTTTTATATTCTTTCCAACAAGCTCATTTGTACAAATTTCATACTCTAAATCCATTGAATTCCATCAAAAATTGGTCTCATTGGTCTAGGCTACCTTTCCTTATATGTATTAAGTGTTTCAATTCCTAAATAATGAGATTATCTCTTCATCTCTAGCTAACAAAGCTCTTTCCTTTGTTGCCAGGACTCATTTACACAAAATGATGATGAAATAAACTTTTGCATCAAGATAAAACATTATATTCATTGGAACACGCATGTTTGCATACCTTTAGTACTTTAAACTTATTGAATTCAATCAGGATAATGAGTCATTGATCTTGGTTAGCTATCCTAACAAATATTGAATGGTTTAATTCTCAAACAATAAGACTACTTTTTCATATTTTGATAACAAAGCTTCTCTTTTCATTGTACTCATTCACACAAAATGATCTCATAATTAACATTTGTGTTGATAGAAAACATTATATTCTTTGCAACAAGTTTGTTTGCACATCTTTGGTTCCTTAAATCCATTGAATTCTGTCAAAGAAAACTTTGATTGATGTCAACTAACTTTTCATATACATATTAAAGGTTTGAAATTTTGTGTAATGAGACCTCCTCACTTTTACTGATTAAGGCATCTTCCTTCATTGCAAAGACTCATTTACTCAAAATGATGGTGAAATTCACTTTTGTGTTTGCACAAAAAATTCTATTCATTGGAAGAAGCACATATGTAACTCTTTGATATTTTAAATCCATTAAATTACATGAAGCAAATGAGTCATTAAACTTGATTAGCTTTCTTTATAGGTATTAAATGGTTTAATTCCTAAACAATGAGATTATCTCTTCATTTTGCAATAACAAAACTTCTCTGTAGTTGCAAAGATTCATTCACACAAAATGTTCAAGAAATTAACTTTTGTGTCAATAGTAAACATTCTATTCTTTTCTACAAGCTCCTTTGTACAACTTTGGTACTATAGACCTATTGAATTCCTTGAAGTAGTGGTTAGTTTGATCTTGATTAGCTTTTCTTATAGCTATTTAGTGTTGCAATTCCTTACTAATGAGACTTTCTCTTTATTTCTAGCTAACAAGGCTCCTTCCTTCATTGTAAGGACTCATTTACACAAAATTAAGAACTCTCTATTGATGAAGGCCATAAAAGGTCATTATTGACTATTTTCTTATTCGACAATGATACAAATAAAAAAGATATAGAATTAAACATTCTAGAAGATCACTCTTCTAATTTTGAGCTAGGAAGAATGTGGTTATTATAAAGTCTTAAAGAAATCAAAGGCTTATTAGTCTTAATAAATAAAGATACAATGATTTTGGATCTTAGAATATTTTCAAAAGAAGGTTATAGCCTTAAAATAGTGATTCATAAAGTAAAAGGATATATTTCTAATTCTACTTCAGAAGAACCTTTATTATTAGAGCTTAAAGTTAAAATAAAAGAATTAAAAGGAGAAATAAGACAATTAAAAGAAATAATTAGATTAATTGCAACATTAATTTATACACCAAAGGTTATATTATTAGCAACAATAACAACCTTATGACCTTGGCCTTGAAAATCCATCAAACAAATAAGTGATTAATCTTAATTTTCTCTTCTTGCAGGCATTAAATGGTTCAATTCTAAAAGAATGTAATTGTTTGTTCATTTCTTGCTAACAAGTTTTCTCCTTTCATTGCAACATAAATCAATTACAACACATTCTCTCATTAGAAAAACAACCCCTAGATGATAAGTCTTCTCCTTCTTAAACATATAAATATTTTATTATTTGCAATGCAAAAGGCAAGCCTCGTAGCCTCTACTAGAAAAGTTAGGTTCTTCCAAACCAAGATTACATTTATTGGCCACCTCATAAAAAATGGTAGTGTAATTCCAATAGATCAAGCAATTGAATTTGCTTTTAAATTTCTTATTGAAATTAGAGACAAAAATCGATTGCATAGATTTCTAAGAAGCCTACATTATATTTTTTTTCTTTTTACAAAGAATTTTTCTTATTATGCTAAACCTTTATTTGAAAGACTTAGAAAGAATTCTCCTGAATCGATGCACATTCAAACATAAGAAGTTATGGTAATAGAGCAAAAGGCTAAAGAACTTCCATGTTTAATTGTTCCTATCTAGATGCTTTTAAAATTTAACAAAGGATATAATGGAAAATTGAAACAAAAGATTCACCACAAAGAAAGCTTATTATGCTTTAACTTTTGGGATTTAGAAAGAAGCTAGAGTTAATTGCTTTACAATTAAGAATGAAATTCATGCTATAGTATTGTGCATTCAAAAGTTTGAAGGAGATTTATTAAAATATAAATTTCTTATAGAAATTGAATGTAAAGCTACTAAAGATGTTTTTCTAAAAGATGCAAAAAATATAGCCTCAAAGCAAATCTTAGCTATATGGTAGGGAATAGTATTAGCCTTTGATTTTGATATTTACAAATTCTTTTCTTGACTTTCTAACTCATGAATTTTTACTAGGTACCATTTTGTGAGTAAGAGGCCTATGCTACAAGGGCCTATGTCCCCATCAAAGTTAATTATTTCATTGGCTAAGGATGCTTTTAGTTCATCAAGTTAAAACAACAAGGAATTAGATCCTTTATCAAATGACACTTATGAACAACAACTAAATAAGGAATAAAAAGCTTACATATTCTTTTATCCTAAAGTTTATATAGAGACTTCTTATGTCTAATTAAACCCAACTATGCTTAACTTCTACCTTATAAGGTTACAAGATTCTATTTAAAAGATAACATGTATCCTCATACCATTAAGAAAGATTACTATTAATATTGGTAAATTGTTTTTATGACAAGGCCAATAATCATTGAACCAATTAAATGAGGCATTGGTTATGGATCTGCCAAAGATCGAGCATATGCAAAATTGAAAATCAAAAGGATCATCTTTCTAGATAGATGAATGGCAAAGTGGTTTGTTAGCCTATAAAGAATTAAAAAACTAGTGGAAGGTTAAAACTTTCAACTATTTTAATTGTACTGAAGCTTAGGAGAGATCTTTATTCTATAAAAAAAAAACCCACAAAAGAAATCTAGTCAGTTTCTTCATATTAATCTCCTTATGTTAAGGTTAAATTTCCCAATTGATTTAAAATATGGTTCCTTAAATAGGGATTACATCCCATTACACTCCCTTTAAGTGTAAAAACTATTTATGAATAATTTTGTGAAAAGAATCCCAACATGAGGAATAAAATCTTAAATTTTGCTGTCTAGTATCATGTTCCATTGATCATCAAATGGGATTATAATATCATTTCCAAATAGGTTAATATCCTAGGAGAAAATACTTAGCATGTACCATGGGTTATTCAAAGGATTAACAATCGATGGTGGGAAAAATTTGACTATTTCAGCGAAGGGGTTTACACTACTAAAGGAGTTATTGATTTAGGAATCAACATTGTAAGACCTACTCCTCCAACTGTCAAGACTCCAGCTTAAATGCTTAAAGCACTGGTCAAGAGTGTGCCAAGAGAATAGTTAATTAAGATGATGGCTAGTATTTTACAATCTGATATAGACCAAGTTGAAAGTAGTCAAGCAAAAAATTTCAATCAACTCACTCAATAAGATGATATTATGCAAGACTCAAAAGATCTGCATGAGTTGTAAAGGGCACAAAATGGAAAAAATGCTTTTATAAAGCCATTGTATAAAGCCACTTTATAAAATCTACTTTTATAAAGATATTTCACACTTTATAAAGAAAACTTTTATCGTGTATTTATTTGTTAGCATACAATTTAGAGACAAATAGGAGTATCAAATGGAGAAGGCATAACTTTCTTTTCTCAATTGTAAACTTACTCAAAAAATAATTTTATAAGCTTGTAGTGTCATTTAATGAAAGCTATATTCATGTAAGTCCTTTTTCTCTTAAGTTTTATTTTACTGAATCTACTTTTGTGTCTTCTATATTAAGTATTTGAATTATTTAGCATTGTTTATTGGCTTTTTCTATAGGTGTTAAATGTTTTAATTCTCAAATAATGAGATTATCTCTTTATTTTTTGATAACATGACTTCTCATTGGTTGCAAGGACTCATTCACACAAAATGATCTTGTAATTAACATTAATGTCAATAGTAAACATTATATTCTTTGTGGAAAGCTCACTTGTACAATTTTGGTATTCTGAATCTATTGAATTCCATCAAAAGCAAGTCTAATTGGTCTAGATTACTTTTTCTTATATATATTGCGTGTTTCAATGTCTAAATAATGAGATCATCTCTTCATTTCAAGCCAACAAGGCTCCTTTCTTTGTTACAAGGACTCATTTACACAAAATTATGGTGAAATTAACTTTTGTGTCCACACAAAGCATTATATTCATTGGAGAAAGCATGTTTGCACACCTTTAGTACCTTGAACTTGTTGAATTCCATCAAGTAATCATTGATCTTAATTAGCTTTTCTTGCAAGTATTGAATGTTTTAATTCTCAAACAATAAGATTGTCCCTTCATTTTTTGATAACAAGGCTTATCTTTTCATTAAAAGGACTTATTCACAACAAGTGATTTTGTAATTAACTTTTGTGTTAGTAGTAAACATTATATTCTTTGCAACAAGTTGGTTTGTTCATCATTGATAATCTCAATCCATTGAATTCCTTCAAATAAAGCTTTGATTGATCCCACTTACCTTTTCATATACCATTTGAAATTTCCAATTCTTGAATAATGAGACCTTCTCTTAGTTCTAGCTAGCAAGGCTCCTTCCTTTGTTTCAAGGACTCATTTACCGAAAATGATGGTGAAATTAACTTTTGCTTCTACACAAAACATTTTATTCATTAGAACACACATCCATGTATGTCTTTAGTACTCTAAATACATTAAATTCCTTCAAGAAAATACATCATTGATGTTGATTAGCTTTCATTGTAGGTATTTAATGGTTTAATTCCCAAACAATGATACCATTTCTTCATTTTTTGATAACATGACTTCTCTTTTGTTGCAAGAACTAATTCACACAAAATGATCTATAATTAACTTTTATGTCAACATTAAACAATATATTTTTTGCAACAATCTCATTTATACAACTTTGGTTCTCTAAATCCATTGAATTCCATCAAAAAAGAAAACAAAAGACTAATTGGTATAGATTACCTTTCTTATGTGTATTAAGTGTTTCAATTCCAACATAATGAGATAATCACTTCATTTCTAGCCAATAAGGCTCCTTCCATCATTTTAAGGATTCATTTACATAAAATGATGGTGAAATTAACAATTTTGTTTACATGAAACATTTTATTTAATGGAATTGACACTTTTGCAGACCTTTGGTACTCTAAACCTATTGAATTCCATCAAGTAAATTAGTCATTGATCTTGATTAGCTTTCTTCATAAATATTGAATGGTTTAATTCTTAAATAATGAGACTGCCTCTCCATTTTTTGATAACAAGGCTTCTTTTTTTGGTTATAACTACTTATTCACACAAAACAATCTCATAATTAACTTTTGTGCCAACAAGAAACATTATATTCTTTGCAATAAGCTTGTTTGCATATCTTTTGTACTGTAAATCCATTGAATTCCATCAAAGAAAGTTTTGATTATTTTCAATTAGCTTTTTTTATACCTATTGAAAGTTTGAAATCCTAGATAATGAGACATTCTCTTCATTTTTAGCTAACAAGGCTCCTTCCTTTATTATAGGATTTATTTACCCAAAATGATGGTGAAATTCACTCTTGTGTCTACACAAAACATTCTATTCATAGGAATAAACATATATGTATGTCTTTGATGCTCTAAATTCATTGAATTCTACCAAGCAAATGAGTCATTAATCTTGATTAGCTTTCTTTATATGAATGAAATGGTTTAATTCCTAAATAATAAGACCATCCCTTTATTTTTTTGATAAAAATTTCTCTTTCATTATAAGGACTTATTTACACAAAATGATCTCATAATTAACTTTTGTGTCAATAGTAAACACTATATTGTTTGTAAGATGCTCATTTGTATAATTGAGGAACTTTAACCCATTAAATTCCTTGAAATAGATGTTAGTTTGATCTTGATTAGCTTTCTTATAGCTATTTAATGTTTCAATTCTTGAATGTTGAGACCTTTTCTTCATTTCTAGCTAACAAGGCTCCCTTCTTCATTGTAAGACTCATTTACATAAAATGATGGTGAAATTAACTTTTTTTGCCAACATAAAACATTATATTGAATGGAATAAGCATGTTTGCACACCCTTAATACTCTCAACCCATTGAATTCTATCAAGCAAATGAGTTATTGATCTTGATTTTCTTTCCTTATAAGTATTGAATGGTTTAATTATCAAACAATGAGATCAACTTTTCAATTTTTGAAAATAAGGCTTCTCTATTCATGACAACAACTCATTCACACAAAAGGATCTCAAAACTAACATTTGTGCCAATAGTAAACATTCTATTCAATGCAAAAGGATCTCATAATTAACTTTTGTGTGAAAACCACCCATTATATTCATTCCAACAAGTTTGTTTGTACATCTTTGAAGCTTAAATCCATTGAATTTCATCAAGAAATGGAATTGGAGAAAGGATTTTCATATAATGATGGTGAAATTAGCTTTTGTGTCAACATGAAATGTTATATTCATTGCAACAAGCACGTTACACACCTTTAGTTCTTTAAACCCATTGAAGTTTGCCAAGTAAATGAGTCATTGATCATGATTAGCTTTCTTTATCGACATTAAATGGCTTAATTGCCAAACAAAGAGATCATCATTTTATTTTTTGATAACAAGATTTCTATTTCATTACAAGGGCTTTTTCATACAAAATGATCTCCTATAATTAACTTTTATGTTAATTATAATCATTATATTCTTTGCAACAAGCTTGTTTGCATATCTTTGGTACTTTGAATCCATTGAATTCCTTCAAACAAAGCTTTAATTGATCTTGATTTGCTTTTCTAATAC
Organism: Rhizophora mangle; assembly: GCA_037832345.1. Lineage (NCBI taxonomy): Eukaryota > Viridiplantae > Streptophyta > Magnoliopsida > Malpighiales > Rhizophoraceae > Rhizophora > Rhizophora mangle. The sequence goes on from JBAPLJ010002056.1 coordinate 103,935, forward strand.
CTATTGAATGTTTCACTACCTAAATAATGAGATTATCTCTTCATTTCTAACTAACAAGGCTCTTTCATTCATTACAACAACTCATTTACTCAAAATGATGGTGAAATTAACTTTTGTTTCTATAGAAAACATTGTATTCATTGGAACAAACATATTTGCACACCTTTGGTACTTCAAACCCATTAAATTCTATTAATTAAATGAGCAATTAATCTTTTATCACCTTTCTTTATAGGTATTAAATGGTTTAATTTTTGAACCATGAGATCCTCTCTTTATTTTTCCCTAACATGACTTCTCTTTTCATTGTAAGGACTTTCACACAAAATGATATCATAATCATATTTTGTGTCAATAGCAAGCATGATATTCATTGCAACAAACTTATTTGTACATCTTTGGTGCACTAAATCCTTTGAATTTCATCAAGAAAAAGGTGTGATTGGTGTAGGTTACATTTTTCTTAAACATATTAAGTGTTTTAATTCCTAAATAATTAGATCATCTCTTCATCTCTAGCTAACAAGGCTCATTCCTTTATTGCAAGGAATTGTTGACACAAAATGATGATGAAATTAACTTTTATGTCTACATAAAACATTGAATTCATTGGAACAAGCATGTTTGTACACCTTTAATACTCTGAACCCATTGAATTCCATCTAGTAAATGAGTAAATGATATTTATTAGCTTTTCCCATAGGTATTGGATGGTTTAATTTCTAAACAATGAGACCATCACTTCATTTTTTAATAACAAAGCTTCTCTTCTCATTATAAGGACTCATTCACATAAAATGATCTTATAATTAACTTTTGTGTTAGCAATAAACATTAAATTCATTGCAATAAGCTCGTTTGTACAACTTTTGTGCTCTAAATGGCATTTAACAACTCAAAGGATGAAAGAGGCACTTAGTAGACTAATTGAAGAAATTTACGCCAAATAAGATAATTCAAGCATGAAGGGTAGCAAAGCATATCTTAATGCAAATTGATTGAATAAATTTGGGCTAAAAAAGCTAATTCAAGCCTAAATGGTGGAAAATCACATTTTAATATGGGCTGAGGCTTTATTAATTTATAAGTATGGGTTGAGGCTTTATTAATTTATAAGTATGGGTTAAGGCTTTATTAATTTAAAAGTATACTGAACAGGCCTATGTTAAGTGATCATAAGAGTTTCTATAATAACTCCTAAATAGGAGTAAGGTTTCTACAACAACTCCTAAAAAAGGGAGTAGATTTGTTGTCAACATATTTAGGATGTTTGTCCTTATCTCTAGGGTTTCTTTATGATTGTTAATTCTTCATATGAATAGGTTTGATTTCATTATTAAAGGAGGTAGAACATTTGGTGAAATAAATGTGAGAATTCAATTCTTTTAAGAACTAAAGAACTTATTAAGAACTAACTCTTTTTATGGCATTCAAACCAATCTATCAATCCCAAATTCGTTCTTTTATGGAGTGTGGCATCCATGTCCTTCTTCCACACTTTTGGCCAATGTTTCTTTGAACATTGGGTCTTACTCTTGCATGATTGAAATTTAATTTACCCTTTTTAGGTTCTTGTTTGATTCCTTGTTCGTGTTGGGTCCCTAAGCCACGTTGTTTGGGTTCACATCATCTAAGGATCCATTGAGCATTCAAAGAAACAATTATTCCATGATCAAGGATAGTGGTATGTATTCCTTGATCAGAAATTTGGAAAGGCTTAATCAACTTGAGAAAGAGATTTCCAAGGATTACCTTTTACTTTCAGTTTTTGACAAGAACAAAGGAGGTTTGGATGCCGATACCTTGTTGGAAAACTTAGACTCTAGATAGCTTGTAGTAGACTTATAGCTTGTGATTGTTGGTAGTCTTTAGGCTTTATAACATTTTTCCAAAATACTTGGTATCTACAAGGCCTTCCTTTATATAGTTAGGATTTGCACCAATTTCTACTAAAGTTATGGTTTCCAAAGAAATTTAGTTAGCAATTTTCGAATGGATTTTAACAAGGCATTTTTAAGTGGTGATTTCCATTAAAAGAAGTAGGAATTCATTAGTTTCAAGGCTTTCAAGTTATTGGGCTTTAGAAGATTCTAGCTAATCTAAACCTTTGTATTTTAAGGGTTTACTAGGTCTAGTAAGGACACTAGCATTTGATGCTCTTATGTTTGTTTAGCCTTAAGATCTTAAATCTCTTGCTTAATTTTCTTTATTTTATGTTTGAGGTCTATTAGAGTGACAAGCTTGGTTTGGGGTTAGTTAAACCCTTTTAGAGCATTCTTAAGATTTTAAGGAGCTTGGATGGATTAACGTAATGGGTTTGGATTTGAAGTTGATGGGCTTTCAAGGAGTTTTTGTAGAAACTAGGCTTTAGCTTGATCATTTTGCTAATGTATTAAGTATCTTAAGGATTGGCTCTTAGTCACATGTGAGGGCACTTACCTTTCTCTTTTGACCCTATTTTAGAAGAGGCTTCAAGTTTATCAGCATGGAGACCACTTCATCCTTGGAAGATAGTTCAAGAGTACTAGCTTCTAAGGTTTTAACCAACAATGCCCGTAGTTAGGCTTGAACCATATCAAGTAGTTCAAGGGCTTAGAGTTTTTTAAGAAGTTTATAGTATCTAAACATGTGACCAGGCTTACCAGAGTTATAATAGACATTAATGGATGTCTAGGTCTTTGTTTGTTTAGGCTTATTAGGTTTGGGTCTAAAATTTGTTTTGGTCTTAAAAGATTGTTGGTGTTGGTTGGGCTTAGATTTTAAGTAAAAAGGATTTTTTAATTTGGTATTAGGCCTATGCTTTCTTTTGGTCCTTTCTTTCTAATAGAGGTTATCATCAAATTTGGCACAAAAGGATCCTAACTCCTTGTAAGTCTACTTTTGTTCCCATAAGATCTATTTTTGGAGCTTTAGATTTGCATAGATCTGCAGTCCTTCTTTCTAGACAAAGCTTATCAGTTCACTATACGCCAACTAATGATAAGGAATTTGACCATTCTAGTGAGCTTGCAGTTTAGATCTAACCTTATCATCAAGTAGCCTTGGTAATCCTACCAAAAACTTTTCTTTCCAAAAAACTTTATTCATATTGTCCCACTACATGACATGCATTGAAAAAAATCTTTGTGCCAACAAAAATTGTGCAAATATTTGCATTTAAGATGAGATAAGAGTTTAGCATTCTTATATTTTAGGTGAGATGGATCACCAATAAAGTGCTCTGCACAACATCAGGGATTGTTTGTTGGTTATTATCAAGGAGAGGTTCACCATAAACATCTCTCTTGATAGTTTGGAAAATGCTATTATGTTTAGCTAGAGTGAGAAAGATTAAATGTCAGGTGAAAGAGTTGTCCCTTCTTCACATAAGCAATCCTAGCCTACCCAAAATAGTTAAGATCGATGTGTCTAAACTAGGATATGGAGAGATTTTGAAACAAGTCAAGGATCAGCATGAACAACTTGTTTGTTTCCCATTTAAGTATTGGAATGATTGTCAAAAGTGGTATTCCACCATTAAAAAGGAAATTTTGGCAATTTTTTATGCAATTCAAAATTTTAGCATTTGCTAAATCACAAATTCTTATTATGCATTGATTATTAAGTAGCAAAATTTGTTTCACAAAAAAATGTTCAAAATATTGCATCCAAAAAGATTTTTGCATGATGGCAAGCAATTTTAAGTGTTTTTTATTTTGAAATTGAAAATATTTAAAGTTTTTCAATCTGCTTACCATATTTTCTTACATGACAATTTTTGCAGGGAACAGGAACTTGAACCTCAACCTCAAAACAAGCCCAAAGTGCCTAAGAAATTCAAAAAGAAAGGCTAAGCAAATAAAGCCCAATAGGAAAAGACTCAATCACAAATAACCCAACTAAAAGCGTGAGTTGACATGTTTAGCTTAGAAGGCCAAATCTCAAACCCTTTAGGTTCCCAAAACATTCCAAGCCCACAAAAGCAAGCCATTGATAACTCTTCTAAGTCTTTAGCCTCAAGCATGCCCAATATTGAAGCCAAAAACCTATATAAAAAAAGAAGAGATAAAGAGATGATCACATTATTTAGAAATTAAACCATTCAATATCGATAATGAAAGCTAATCAAAATCAATGACTCCTTTATTTAATAGAATTTAATGGATTTAGAGCACTAAAGGTGTACCAATGTGCTTCTTCCAAAGAATACAATGTTTTATGTAGACATAAAATTTCATTTCTTCATCATTTTGTGTAAATGAGTCGTTGGAACAAAGGAAGTAGAGTTATTAGTTAAACTAAAGTGATTGTGCCATTATTTAGGTTTTGAGACACTTAATACATATAAGAAAAGCTAATCAAGACCACTCATACCTTTTTTAAATGAAATACAATGGACTTAGAGTGCCTAAGATGTGGAAACAAGCTTGTTGAAGTGAATATAGTGGTTATTAGATGGCAAGTAGTTGAGAACAACAATTTGGTACCTCACTTACCCATAACATCTTCCAAAAGTAGCTTAACAACTTTGTTTCTTGGTTTGAAACAATGCTTTGAGGCATGCCATGCAAATGTACCTCTTTAAAGAACAATTTAACGACATTGTTTGCCTTGTTAATTTTATGGCATGGGAAGAAGTGTGCCATCTTTGACAACTTGTCAATAACAACATATATAAAATCCTTAGCCCATTTTAATCATGACAACTTTAGCACAAAGTCCATAGATAAATCAACCCAAGGTTGGTTAGGTATGGGTAAAGGAGTGTAGAAGCCATAGGATAAAACTCTAGATTGGGCCTATTTGCATGTTATGCACTTCTTTCATGCCCTATCAACAACTTATTTCATGTGTGGCCAAAACAAATGTTCAACTAAGACATGTAGAGTTTTTCTAACTTTAAAATGAGCCATTAGACCATCTCCCATGTGCTTCTCTCATAACTAACTCCCTCAAGGAACTCATTGGCACACATAATAAATTTTACCTAAATAAAAAACCCTTAAGCCCTTAAAATTGTTAAAAACAAAAATTTGGTATGTAACTTACCCATAACATTTTCCAAAGTAGCTCAAGAACTTTATTTCTTGGTTTAAAACAATGCTTTGAGGCATGCCATGCAAATGTACCTCTTTAAAGAACAATTTAATGACATTGTTTGCATTGTCAAATTTATGGCAAGATATGAAGTGTGCTATCTTTGAAAATTTGTCAATAATAACAAATATAGAATCGTTACCCCATTTTGATTATGTTAGCTTTAGCACAAAGTCCATAGATAAATCAACCCAAGGTTGGTTAGGTATGGGTAAAGGAGTGTAGAAGCCATAGGGTAAAACTCTAGATTTGCCTATTTGCATGTTATGCACTTCTTACACACCTTATCAACAACTTGTTTCATGTGTGGCCAAAAGAAATGTTCAACTAAGACATCTAGAGTTTTCTAACTTTAAAATGACCCATTGGACCATTTCCCATGTGCTTCTCTCATAACTAACTCCCTCAAGGAACTTATAAGAACACGTAATCATTTTTTCCTAAATGAGAAACCCTCATGCCCATAAAATTGTTAAGAACAATAATTTGGTACCTAACTTACCCATAACGTCTTCCAAAAGTAGCTCAAGAACTTTGTTTCTTGGTTTGAAACAATGCTCTGAGGCATGCCATGAAAATGTACCTCTCTAAAGAACAATTTAACTACATTATTTACTTCATCAATTTTATGGCATGGAATGAAGTGTGCCATCTTTGGAAACTTGTTAATAACAACAAATATAGAATCCCTACCCCATTTTGATTGTGCCAGCATAGCATACAGTCCATAGATTAATCAACCTAGGGTTGGTTAGGTATGGGTGAAGGAGAGTAAAAGCCATAGTGTAAAACTCTAGATTTGGCCTATTTGTATGTTATGCACTTCTTACACACCCTATCAACAACTTGTTTCATGTGTGGCAAAAAAAAAAATGCTTAATTAAGAAATTTAGAGTTTTTTTTAACTCTAAAATGAGCCACCACTTCCATGTGCTTCTCTCAAAACCAACTCCCTCAAGGAGCTCATAAGCACACGTAATCAATTTTCCCTAGATAAGAAACCCTCATGCCCATAAAATTTCCCAAAGGTTGAGTTCTTACATGTCCTATATACATTAGCAAAGTGAGGATCTTTCACATATAAATCTTTATTATATTTAAATCCAGCAGCAATTTTGCTATAAGTATAGAGATAAGGGCATACTAGCAAGATAATGCATCAACTACCACATTCCCCTTACCTTGTTTATATTTGATAATATAGGGAAAGGTTTCAATGAATTTGACCCATTTGGCATGTCTCTTCTTTAACTTCTTTCATTCCTTCAAGTGCATCAAAGATTCATGCTTAGTTTGGATGACAAACTCATTAGGCCAAATGTAGTGCTACCATATCTCCAAGGCCTATACCAATGCACACATCTCCTTATCATGAGTGGGATAACTAAGGGCTGCTCCATTTAGCTTTTTACTAAATTAGGCAATTGGTTGAATTCTTGCATTAAAATAGCTTCAATGCCAATACCTAAAGCATCACACAATCTAAAATGATTTAACAAAGTTAGGTAAAATAAGTAAGGGTACAAAACTAAAATTTTTCTTGATTGAATTAAAATCCTTGTCTTGACACTAGTCCACTTAAGTCCCACATTCTTTTAACAATCTCAGTTAATGGTGCACCAATGGTGCTAAATGCCCTAACAAAGTGTCTATAGAATACCTATAAGAAAAGCTAATCAAGAGCAATGACTCATTGACTTGATTGAATCCAATGGGTTTGAAGTGCTTGCCAAAGGTGTGCAAACATGCTTGCTCCAATGAATATAATGTTTTGTGTAGACACAAAAGTCAATTTCACCATCCTTCTAAGTAAATGAGTCCTTAAAATGAAGGAAGCAACATTTTTAGCTAGAAATGAAGAGCTAGTCTCATGATTCAAGAATTAAAACACAATACATAAAAGAAAAGCTAATGCAAACCAATCACACCTTTTTTTAATGGAATTCCATCAAGAAAATGAGTCATACATCTTCATTAGCTTTCCTTATAGGTATTGAATGGTTTAATTCTTGAACAATGAAACTACCTCTTCACTTTTTGATAACAAAACTTCTCTTTTTGTTGCAAGGACTCATTCACACAAAATGATCTCAAAATTTACTTTTATGTGAATAGCATACATTGTATTCATTATAAGAAGCTTGTTTCTACATCTTTAGTACTTTAAATCCATTGAAGTCCATAAAAAAATAGGTGTGGTTGGTCTAGATTACCTTTTCTTATATGTATTGAAGTCCATCCTTCATTTCAAACTAACATGCTTGTTTGTATAACTTTGGTACTATAAACACATTAAATTTCTTCAAGCAAATGACTTAATGCTCTCAGTTTACTTTCCTAATAGATATTAAATAGTTTAATTCCTAAACAATGAGATCACCTCTTCATTTTTTGATAATATGACTTCTCTTTTGAATTGAAGGACTCATTCACACAAAAATAATCTCATAGTTAACTTTTGTGTCAATATCCAACATTAAATTCATTGCAATGTTTGTACATTTTTGATACTATAAATCTCTTGAATTCCATCAAGTAAATGGTCATTGATTTTTATTAGCTTTTTCATAGGCATCAAATGGTTTAATTTTTGAACAATGAGACCATCTCTTCATTTTTTGATAACAAGACTTCTTTTTTCATTGCAAGGACTCATTCATACAAAATGATCTCAAAATTAACTTTTGTCTCAACAACAAACATTGTATTCATTGCAATAAGCTCATCTTAACAACTTTGGTACTCTAAATCCTTTGAATTTCATCTAAAACTTGTGTGATTGGTCTAGATTACTTGCATTGAGTGTCTTCATTCCTAAATGGTACACTAAATCCATTAAATTTCATCAAGCAAATGACTTATTAATCTTGATTTGCTTGCCTTATAAGTATTGAATGAGATGGTCTCTTCATTTTTTGATAACAAGACTTCTCTTTCAATTGCAAGGACTATTTCACACAAAATAATGTTGTAATTAACTTTTTTATTAATAGCAAACATTATATTTATTGCATCAATCTCTTTTGTACATCTTTGATACTATAAATTTATTGAATTCCATCAAGTAAATGAGTCATCAATCTTCATTGGCTTTCCTTATAAGCATTAAATGCTTTAATTCCCAAATAATGTGACTGTCTCTTCATTTTTTGATAACAAGACTTCTCTTTTCATTGAATGGACACATTTACACAAAATAAAGGTGAAATTAACATTAGTGTCTACACATAATATTATATTCATCGGAAAAAATGTGTTTATAATCCTTTGGTAGTTTAAATCCATCAAATTATATTGTGTAAATGAGTCATTAATCTTTGTTAGCTTTCATTATAAGTATTGAATGGTTTAACTCATAAACAATGAGACCATATCTTGATTTTTTGATAACAAGACTTCTCATTTCTTTGAAAGGACTTATCCACACAAAATGATCTTGTAATTAACTTTATATCAACAATAAACATTATAGTTATCACAACAAGCTCATACATACATTTATGGTATTTTAAATCCATTGAATTTCATCAAAAAAAAGGTGTGATTGGTCTATATTACCTTTACCTATATGTATTAAGTGTTTTAACTATTGAATAATGATATATCATCATCTCTCTATTTCTATCCAACAAGGCTCTTCCTCTTTCATCTTTTTAGCTCTTAAACATGTCATAGGCCCTTCTTGAATGCTTAACAAACACTTAAAAGCCCTCTATGCATTAGTTCCTTCATGGATCTCATCATTTCCATTCCCCTTAAAAAGATTTGTCTCAAATCATCACTTGAATAAAAAAAACATGGTGGGAACAACCTCACACACACTCCCTCACATGTTTTACTCCACTCCCTTATAGTATGATAGTCATTCTTGTGTTTGCACACTATATAAATTTGTCTTTTCTCTCTCATTCCTTTATTGAATTAGACAAGCTCAATTAAAGTCACCTTATAACCAATGAATTTTAACAATTTAAAATCAAAGAAAAAAACACAATAAGTTTAAATTACAAAACACACAAAAAAAAAGATTAATTATATCCAAATCATTATAGGAATTATACAGAATCAAAGAAATAAAGCCTCTATAGAATGTGGCTAGCAACTTATGTTTGTAGACAAAAATAAAAGAAAAGATAGTGTTTGCAAATTTAAAAAAAAACACGAGGTTATAGAATGTGGTTAAGATGAAAAACAAAAGAAAATCTTAAATTTTTAGATAAATAAGCCTATAATCCTTATAGCTTTGATACTGACTAATGTGAATCCCAAAAGATGTGTCTTAGGGAACCATCATAAACAACTAATCAAAAATAAAAACCCAAGAAAGCTAAATCATATTTCAATTATGAAAAACCTAGACCCAAAGTACAAGGAACATGAACCTAAGGTTTAAAGAAGCATATGGATGTCATAGTTTAGCAATGAAAGGATTGATAAGTTTGGTTAAATGCCACAAGAAGAGCTAGTTCTTGAAAGAACTAAGGAAGAAAATTCTCACTTTTATTTTTACAAATGTTTTGCACTTTTAAACAATGAATCAATCTTATTATAGGTTGACTTAACAACCTTAAATCCCTAAAAATAATGACAATGATAAACTCCTAAAATATAAAAGACTCCTATTATATTGAAGACATGTATTTTATATATAAAAAAAAACTCCTATTCAGGAGTGAATTTTATTGTAGCTCTAGTCTATTAAGTACTTTAGTCAAAGTAATAAAGCCTTGGCCTACATTGAGATATGCTTTACTACTCTTCAAGCTTGAATTATAAGAACAAGCTCATTTGTACATCTTTGGTACTTTAAATCTATTGAATTCCATAAAGAAAAAGCTGTGATTGGTCTAAATGAGTCATTAATTTTAATTAGCTTTCCTTGTACACCTTTTGTACTCTAAACTCATTGAATTCTATCAAGTAAATCAGTCATTAATCTTAATTAGCTTTCCTTATGGGTATTTAATGGTTTAATTCTTAAATAATGAGTCCACTTCCTTTTTTGATAACAAAAATTCTCTTTTTGTTGCAAGGGCTCATTACCATAAAGTGATCTCAAAATTAACTTTTGTGCTAATAAAAAACATTATATTCAATGCAACAATCTCATTTGCATACTTTTGGTTCTCTAAATCCATTGAAATTTCATCAAAAATAATGTGATTGGTCTAAATTAACTTTTATTATACTAATTAAGTGTTTTAATTGCTAAATAATGAGACTATCTCTTCTTTTCTAACTAAAAAGATTCGTTCCTACATTACAAGGACTCCTTTACAAAAAATTGTGATGAAATTAACTTTTGTGTCAACTTAAAACATATTATTAATTAAAACAAGCATGATTATAAGCCCATAGTACTTTGAATGCATTGAATTCCATCAAGCAAATGAGTCATTAATCTTGATTAGCTTTCCTTATAGGTATGAAATAGTTTTATTCCTTAAGAACAACATTACTTCTTCATTTTTTTTTTTTGATAATAATGCTTCTCTTTTCATTACAAGGACTCATTTCCACAAAATGATCTCATAATTAACTTTTATGTCTACAATAAACATTACATTTAGTGCAACTTGTTCATTTGTACATCTTTAATGTTCTAAATTGATTGAATTTTATTAAAAAAATTATTTGATTGGTCTTAATTAGCTTTTCTCATATGTATTGAGTGTTTTGGTGCTTTGAACCTTTGAATTCCATCAAGTAAACGAGTCATTGATCTTCATAAGTTGTCCTTATAACTATTAAATGGTTTAATTCCTAAACATTGAGGCTATATCTTCATTTTTTGATAACAAGATTTCTACCAGGACTCATTAACTTTTGGGTTAACATCAAACATTATATTCCTTGTAACAAGCTCATTTCTTCATTTTTGGGGCCCTAAATCCATTGTTGTCCATAAAAAAAAAAAAAAGTGTGATTAGTCTGGTTTACCATTTTTTTATACATAGAGATTGTTTCAATAACTAAATAAGGAGACAATCTCATCATTTCTAATTAATAAGGATACTTTGTTGCAAGGACTCAATTACACAAAATGATGGTGACATTAACTTTTTTGTGTTAACAAATAAACATTATATTATTTGGCACAAGCATGTTTGCACACCTTTAATACTCTAAACCCATTGAATTTTATCAAGTAAATGAGTCATCGAACTTGATTAGATTTTTTTACAAATATTAAATGATTTAATTCTTGAACAATGAGAACACCCCTTCATTTTTTTGACAACAAGGCTTCTCTTTTCATTGTAAGGACTTATTCACACAAAATGATCTCAAAATTAACTTTTTGTCAACAATAAGCATTGTATTGATTGTATGAAGCTTATTTCTACATCTTTGGTACTCTAAATCCATTGAATTGCATTAAAAAAGGTGCAATTGGTTTAAATTAGCTATTCTTAACTATATTAAGTGTTTTAATTCTAGAATAAAGAGATCATTTGTTCATTTATAACTAACTTTATTTTTTTTGGGTTTTTGAGGTTATTATTTCAGCCTACAAATTTGATTTTATTGTTAAAATGAGTAGAACATTAGTGAAAATTTTCTCCTTTGATTTATATGAAAAACTAAAAAACTTATTAAGAACAAACACTTCTTGTAGTGTTCAACCTAACTTATCACTCCCAAATCCCTTCTTTGCTAGAGTATGACATCTATAACCTTCCTTATACCCTAGGTTCATGTTCCTTGAACATTGGGCCTAGGTCTTGCATGATTTCAATATGATTTAGCTTTCTTAAGTTTTTATTCAATTCCTCAAATGTGTTGGGTTCCTAAGCCACGTTTGTTAGGATTCACATCATTTTGTGTTAACACAAAACATTATATTCATTACAACAAGCATGATTGTAAACCTTTGGTACTCTAAACCCATCAAATTCTATCAAGTAAATGACTTAAAAATATTGATGAAGTGTTAAATGGCTTAATTTTTTATCAATGAAACCTCCTTTATATTTGTTGATAACGAGTCTTCTCCTTTCATTGCAAGGACTTATTCACACAAAATTTTCTCTTTTCATTGCAACAAGTTCATGTGTACAACTTTGGTACTTTAAATCCATTAAATTTCATCAAAAAATGGGGTGTGATTGGTCTGGATTATCTTTTCTTATACATATTGGGTGATTCAATTACCAAATAATGAGACTATCTCTTCATTTCTAACTAACAAGGCTCATTCCTTTGTAATTACCTTCTATGTCAACACAAAAAAATATTATATTCATTGCAACAAGCACATTTATACATCTTGTGTACTTTAAATTTGTTAAATTCAATCAAATAAATGAGTCATTGATCTTGATTAGCTTTCTTTACAAGTATTGAATGGTTTAATTCCAAAATAAGGTGATCATCTCTTTATTTTGTGCTTATAAGGATGTTTATTATCATTATATTCATTGCAACAAGCTCATTTATATAACTTTGGTACTCTAAACTGATTGAATTCCCATATACAAAGGTTAGATTATTCTTGATTAGCATTTCTTATAGCTATTTATGTTTTTAATTCTAGAATAATGAGATTCTCTCTTCATTTCTAGCTAACGAGGCTCCTTCATTCATTGCAAGGACTCATTTACACAAAATGATGGTGAAATTAACTTTTTGGTCTACACAAAATATTTTATTCAATGGAACAAGCACATCCTTAAACCTTTGGTACACTAAATCCATTGAATTCCATCAAGCAAATAAGTTATTAATCTTGATTAGCTTTCTATGTAGGTATTGAATGGTTCAATTCCAAAACAATTGAATTGTCTCTTCATTTATTGATAGCAAGACCTCTTTTTTCATTGCAAGGACTCATTCATGCAAAATGATCTTGTAATTAACTTTTATGTCAACAACATACATTATATTCATTCCAACAATCCTTTGAATCCATCAAAAAAAGGTATGACTGGTCTAGATTACCTTGTTTTATAAGTATTAAGTGTTTCAATTACTAAATAATGAGACTATCTTCTTGTTTTTTTTTTTTTATATATAACAAGACATTTCTTTTCATTGCAATGACTCATTTATGCAAAATAATCTTGTAATTTACTTTTGTGACAATAGTTAACATTATATTCATTGCAACAAGCTCATTTGTACATCTCTAGCACTCTAAATCCATTAAATTCCATAAAAATAAAGTGTGGTTGGTCTAGATTACATTTTCTCATATGTATTAAGTGTTTCAATTCCTGAATAATGAGACTATCTAGTCATTTTTTTGACAATAAGACTTTTCTTTTTTTAATTACAAGGACTCATTCACACAATATGATCCTTTAATTAACTTATGTATCAACATTAGAATTTATATTCATTGAAACAAGCTTGTTTATACATCATTGGTATTGTCAATCCATTGAATTCCATCTTATACATGAGTCATTGTTCTTAATTTGCTTTCATTATAGGTATTAAAATGGTTTGTTCTCCATCAATGAGACTACCTCTTCATTTTTTGACAATAAGGCTTCCTTTTTCATTGCAAAGAGTCCTTCACACAAAATGATCTCATAATTTACTTTGGTAACAAGAGCAAACTTTATACTCATAGTAATAAGATCATTGGTACATCTTTGGTACTTAAACCCATTTAATTCCATCAAGTAAATTAGTAATTGATCTCAATTAGCTTTCCATACAGGTAATGAATGGTATAACTCCCAAACAATATGATCATCTCCTCATTTTTTGATAACAAGGTTGTCAATATTCATTATATTTATTACAAAAAACAAGTATATACAACTTCAATACTTCAAACCCATTGAAATCCTCCAAAAGTTAGATAGATCTTCATTAGCTCTTCTTATAGCTATTTAGTGTTTCAATTTTTGAATATTGCAAGGATTTATTTACACAAAATGATGGAAAAATTAACCATTTTGTCTTCACAAAACATTATATTCATTAGAACAAACATGTTTGGACACATTTGTTACTCTAAACCTATTGAATTCCATCAATTAAATGTGTCATTGATCTTAATTAGCTTTCATTGTAGGTATTAAATGGTTTAATTCCTGAACAATGAGACCACCTCTTCATTTTTTGATAACAAAGTTTCTCTTTTCATTGTAAGGACTCATTAACACAAAATGATCTTGTAACTAACTTTTGTGTCAACAAAAACCATTGTATACATTGCATGAAACTCAATTCTACATCTTTGCTACTCATAATCCATTGACTTCCATCAAACAATGCTTTGATTTATCTTTGTTTGCTTTTCGTATATACCTCTTAAATGTTTTAATTCCTAAATAATGAGACCTTCTTTTTTATTTTCTAGATAATTTATTCCTATTTTAAAAGGTAGTCAAAATTTCTAAGCACATCATTGATTCTATTGCTTCTTTTATTTCCTATACTTTAGTTGTAATAACGAGAGAAGAAAATTTTTTTTGGTAGATGCTTATAAGCAATTTCATCTTGAAGAGAAGAAATAAGCTTTTCTTATCACTTAATATTTTTTTAAAGTAAATTTATCTCTCTATACTAAGGGACAAATACAAATTCAAAGCTTCCTTGCCATTAATTTCTACATAAATACCCTTGCTATTAATTTCTTTAATAGGGTAGAGCATATGAAGAAAATGATTTCCTAAAATAACATGCTAGCTTAACTAGCACAGAAGGAATTTCAAGACAAATTCTTTCATTGCAAATAGCAACTTCAGATAACTTGTAACTAATGACAAGTTTCTTTTTATTAATAGAGCTTACTTTTGTAGTTTCTAAAAAGAATTTTAAAGGTGCTATACCCTTTTTAATACAATTCATTTTAGTGCTAGAATCAATTAAAGTGATAGCAGAGAATATATTCTGTATTAACAATGATAATAATATTTGTATGTCATTTATGGGTAATAACTTTATCATCAAGTTTAATATATTGAAGACTTTCAATATTCACATCTTCCTTTAAGGAAATTTCTAGAAGCACTAAAGATGCTTCTTCCTTATCAGGTAAAGTTTCTGAAATTAAAATTCTTTCTTTTGATTCTCTCTTTTCTATCTTTAAGGTATGAATTTCATCTTTTAGCTCTTCAATAGATGGTTTTTCCCCCTACATAATAACTTAGGAAGACTACCTTTTAAACATTGTATAATAGTATTTTAAACTATAATTTTTTTGAGGTTGCATAACCTTAATAGTAGATTCTTTATTCTGAATTTTAACTAGATGTAAATATTTTCTAATTGCTCATGTTTTTTCTTTAGGATCTAGAATTTTATCAATAAGTTCCAAAATCATACTATCTTCTTTTGTTAAGACTAACAAGCCTTTTTGTTTACAAAATGCTTTCTAATGGTTACATTAACCATCACAACTTTTTTGTCATTAAAATAAAAAGTTAAGGAAGAAATATCATCTTGAAGTACTTTTATTTTTTTTAAAAAAAAAAAACATGCATTAATGATCTTTTAAGAATTTCATTTATAGCTAATTCTTGAAGCTTTTGCTTTATTTTGCACTTATTAATATAGTGCCTTTATTTTTTTAACACTTATAGCAAGCAATAATCTTTTTAAGCTAAGGCATTTTTTTTTCCTGTTTCTTTTCTTTTTTGCTTCTTACTTAAACCTTGTGGGCACCTTTTCTTTTGTACAAAATTGTTTTTCTTAATATTGGAGTAATAACACCTACTCTTTCACTTTGTAGGATATCCAATGGGTGAATAAGCATCTACTCACAAAAGCCTTCTAAAGCTTTCTTACCCTGAGCTTTTTCATTTTGCAATTGCCTATGCAATTTCATTTCATTACAAAGTTTGACTCCTTTAGCTACTACTTTAGTAGTAATTCTCCATTAGTATATTGATTATAATCAATAGTTCCAATATTATTAAATTTTAATCAAGTCTTAACTCTTTTTGAAAATAAGGTAAGTAACTCTAAAAGAAATTTTTCTTTCCAAAAAATATTCTAGTTATCTTCTTAAGTAAAGATTATAGAGAAGAATACATCTTTATACCACCTAAAGTGCAATAAATTAAGGTATCTTAATTTAATGAGTTGCTCATAAGTCTTATCAACTAGCAAAGTGGTAGTACCAATAAAATGATTGGTAATAGTATAAATAAGTGTATTAACATAATCAAAAAAAATTCTTCATATTTAGTCTTAATTGTAGAAAAAATTTGTTATTTTGCCTCCTTAGACAAATAAAAATCTTAGCAGCCTTAAAGCTATTTGGTAAATCTAATTGTAATTAATTTTGCAATCTCGAGGTTGAAATTACCCATTATTTTAGCAACAATTGCAAACATCATCATATAATGCAATGGTAAGAAAATTTGACATTTTATTTGACCATCTAGATTCCATTCCACTATACTATTGCCATTATATTATATGTAGCTATAATCAACTTGTTCTTTTAATACAAGATCAACAAGTGTTGGTATTGGATAATATAATTTTGTATGAGCCTTATTAAAGGTCATTTTTTTTTATTTATATCAAAAGGTTCCTTTGCATAAGAAGGAGAAGGTTTATCCTATAGAAGTTGCTATTCTAATAAGAACATATTTTGTATTTGATCTATATAATCTTCTATTTGACTTTCAAATTTAATTTATCCCCTTTTTCTTTCATTATGGCTTCTTTTTTTCTTTTAATCTCATACCTTTAAGTCTTTTAATGATTACACTTACCAGTTCTACTTTAGCAGAACTTTTATTGGCCATTTTGTAATTTATTTCTTCTAATGAAAGAGGTTCAAATGAAACCTTTTTTTTTCTACTATTGGTTTAACCAAAGGTTTGGGAATAACTTCCTTATTTTGAGCTATTTCCTTAACCCTTTGCTCAATATGCACAAGTTGAGATCCAACAAATTGAAGATAAAGATTACTATAATCATCTTACTATATAACAACACTAGCAGTTGCTTTAACCTTATAAGGTGAAGCAATAATCTCGTTATCATTGATTTTAATAGAGAGATTTAAAGGTGGATGATGAATGCTACTAATACTTTTACCTAAATTTTTTTCAAATATTCTTGATAAGCATTTTCAAGAGCAAGACACTTACAGGGGGTTGAAAAATCGAGAAAAGATTTTCTTTGAAGTTTATAAACCTTTTTTGAATAAATTAAGGCACTTTTCCTTTTGCTTTTATTTTTGCAACAAACTCATTTGCACATCTTTGGTTCTCTAAATCCATTGAATTCAATCAAACAAAGCTTTGATTGATCTATGATTAGCCTTTCTTGTACACATTAAAGGTTTGAAATCTTAAATAATGAGACATTCTCTTCATTTCTACCTAACAAGGCTCTTTCCTTTGTTGCAAAGACTTATTTACCCAAAATGATGGTGAAATTCACTTTTTGTCTGCAAAAAACATTCTATTCATTGGAACAAGCATGTATGCACATCTTTGATTTCTAGCTAACAAAGCTCCACCCTTCATTACAAAGACTTATTTACCCAAAATGACAATAAAAAAATTTAATTTTTTTTTTTTTTGCACAAAAATTCTATTCATTAGAACATGCACATATGTACATCTTTGATATTATGAATCCACTAAATTCCATCAAGCAAAATGAGTCTTTAATCTTGATTAGCTTTCTTAATAGGTATTAAATGTTTAATTCCTAAACAATGAGATTGTGTCTTCAATTTTTGATAACAAGAGGCATTGATCTTGATTTGCTTTCCTTATAGGATTTGAATGGCTTAATTCTTGAACAATGAGACTACCTCTTCATTTTTTATTTAGAAGGCTTCTCCTTTTTTATTGTAAGAACTAACACAAAATGAACTTGTGATTAACTTTTATGTCAACATCAAACATTGTATTCATTACAAGAAGCTCATTTCTACATGTTTAGTACTCTAAATCCATTGAATTTTATCAAAAGAAAAAAGGTTTTAGTGGTCTTATTTAGCTTTTCATATACATTTTTGGTGTCTAAATCCAAGAATAATGAGATCATCTCTCCATTTCTAGCTAACAAGGCTCCTTCCTTTGTTATTATGACTCATTTAAACAAATTGATGGTGAAATTAACTTTTGTGTCTACACAAAACATTCTATGCATTGGAGTTAGCATGTCTTTAAACTTTTGGTACTTGAAATCCATTAAATTCCAACAAGCAAATGAGTCACTGATTTTGATTAGCTTTCCTAATATGTATTGAATGGTTTAAGTCTCAAACTATGAAACTATCTCTTTGTTTTTTGCTAACAAGACTACTCTTTCAATTCAAAGACTCATTTGCACAAAATGATCTTGAAATTAGCTCAATAAACATCATATTTTTTTCAACAAGTTCATTTGTACAAATGTCATACTTTAAATTCATTGAATTCCAACAAAAATAGGTCTAATTGGTTTAGGTTATCTTTCCTTATATGTATTAAGTGTTTCAATTGCTAAATAATGAGATTGTCTCTTCTTCTCTAGCCAACAAAGCTTCTTCCTTCATTGTAAGGACTCATTTACACGAAATCATGATGAAATAAACTTTTACATCAAGATAAAACATTATATTCATTACAGCAGGCATGTTTGCATACCTTTGGTACTCTGAACCTACTGAATTCAATTAGGTAAATGAGTCATTGAACTTGATTGGCTTTCCTTACAAATATTGAATGGCTTAATTCTTAAATAATGAAACTACCACTTGATATTTTGATAACAAGGCTTCGCTTTTTGTTGCACGTACTCATTCAAACAAATTGATCTTGTAATTAACTTTTGTGTTGTTAGGATACATTATATTCTTGGCAACAAGTTTGTTTACACATCATTGGTTCCCTAAATCTTGAATTCCATGAAACAAAGCCTTGATTGTTGTCAACTAGCTTTTCATATACATATTAAAGGTATTAAATGGTTTAATTCTAGAACAATGAAATTGTCTCTTCATTTTTTGATAACAAGACTTTTCTTTTGTTGCAAAGATTCATTCACACAAAATGTTCAAGAAATTAACTTTTGTGTTAATATTAAGCATCATATTCTTTTCAATAAGCTCCTTTGTACAACTTTGGTACCATAAAACTATTGAATTCCTTCAAGTAGTGGTTAGTTTGATCTTGATTAGCTTTTCTTATAGCTATTTTATGTTTCAATTCTTGACTAAGGAGACTTCATCTTCATTTCTAGTTAAAAAGGCTCCTTCCTTTATTATGAGGACTCATTTACACAAAATTATGAACTCTCTATTAATGAAGGCCATAAAAGGTCATTATTGACTATTTTCTTATTTGATAATGATTCAAATAAAAAAGATATAGAATTAGACATTTTAGAAGATCACTCTTTTGATTTTGAGTTAGGGAGAATGTGGTTATTATAAGGTCATAAAGAAAAGCAAAGGCTTATTAGTCTTAACAAAAGAAGATACTATGATTTTGGATCTCAGAATATTTCCAAAAGAAGGTTATAACCTTGAAATACTTCTAAAGAACCCTTTATACAAGAGCTTAAAGCTGAAAAAAATGAATTAAAAAAGGAGAAATAAGATAATTAGAAGAAATAATTATAATAATTGCAACATTGATGTATGCACCAAAGGTTATATTAATCACAACAACAATGACCTTATGGCCTTGGCCCTAAAAATCCATGGAATTCCATCAATCAAAGAAGTAATTAATCTTGATTTTCTCTACTTGTTGGTATTAAATGGTTCAATTCTAAAAGAATGTAACTATTTGTTCATTTCTTGCGAACAAGTTTTCTCCTTTAGTTGCAAGGGCTTATTCAAATAAGTTAAGATTACATAAATCAATTACAACATATTCTCTCATCAAAATAGCAACCCTTAGATGATAAGCCTTCTCCTTCCTAAACATATAAATATTTTATTATTTGTAATGAAAAAGGTAGGCCTTGCAGCCTATACTAGAAAAATTAGGTTATTCCAAACCTAGATTACATTTCTTGGCCACCTCATTGAAAATGGTAGTGTAATTCCACTAGATCAAGAAATTGAATTTGCTTTTAAATTTCTTAATGAAATTAGTGATAAAAATTAAATGCAAAGATTTCTAGGAAGCCTACATTATATTTTAGATTTTGATAAAGAATTAGCTTATGATGCTAAACCTTTATTTGAAAGACTTAGAAAGAATCCTTATGAATTGACACACATTCATACACAAGTAGTTAAGGAAAAAAAAAAAAGGCTAAAAAGCTTCCATGTTTAATTGTTCCCTATCTAAATGCCTTTAAAATTTGACCAAGGATATGGTGGAATACTAAAACAAAACATTCACCACAAAGAAAGCTTATTATGCTTTACTTCTAGGATTTAGAAAGAAGCTAGAGTTAATTACTCTACAATTAAGAAAAAATTTCTTGCTATAGTATTATGCATTCAAAAGTTTGAAGGAGATTTTTTAAATCAAAAATTTCTTATTTGAATTAGTTGTAAAGCTATTAAAGATGTTCTTCTAAAAGAAGTAAAAAAGATAGCCTTAAAGCAAATCTTTGCTAGATGGTAGGGAATATTATGAGCCTTTGATTTTGATATTTACAAATTTTTGTCTTGACTTTTTAACTCATGAATTTTTATAGGGTACCACTTCATGAGTAAGAGGCCTATGCTACAAGGGCTTATGTCCCCATTAATGTCAAATATTTCATTGGCTAAGGATGCTTCTAGTTCATTAAGTCCAAACAACAATGAATTAGATCCCTTATTAAATGACACTTATATAAGGAATAAAAAGCTTACATATTCTTTTATCTTAAAGTTTATATAGACTACTTGTGTCTAATTAAACCTAACTATGCTCAACTTCTACCTTATGAGGTTGCAAGATTCTATTTAAAAGATAACATGTACCCTTATACCACTATGAAAGATTGTTATTATTATCAATAGATTCCTTTTAAGACAAGACCAGTAATCATTGAACCAATTGAATGAGGCACTCATTAAGCATCTACCAAAGATTGGGCATATGCAAAATTTATAATCAAAAAGGATCATATTTCTAGATAGTTGAATGGCAAAGTGATTTGCTAACCTATAAAGAATTAAAAATTTGGTGAAAGGTTAAAACTTTTAATTATTTTAACTTTATTGAAGCTTATGAGAGATCTTTATTCTACAAAAACCTACAAAAGAAATCTAGTTGGTTGCTTCATATTAATCTCCTCATGATAGGGTTAAATTTCCCAAGTGGTTTAAAATACAGTTCCTCAAATGGGGATTACATCCCATTACACTCCCTTTAAGAGTAAAAAATATTTATGAATAATTTTGTGAAAAGAATCTCAACTTGAGGAATAAAATTTTAAATTTTGCTATCTAGTATCATGTTCCATGGATCATTAAATGAGACTATAATCTCATTTCCAAATAGGCTAATATCCTGGGAGAAAGTACTTAGCATGTACCATGGCTTGTTCAAAGAATTAACATTTGATGGTGGGAAAAATATGACTATTTCACTAAAGGGGTTTACATTACTAAAGGAGTTATTAATTTATGAATCAAAATTGTAAGACCCGCTCCTCTAGCTGTTAAGACTCTAGCTCAAATGCTTAAGGCATTGGTCGAGAGGGTGCCAAGTGAATAGCTAATTGAGATAATGGCTAGTATTTTACAATTCGATAAAGACTAACTAGAAAGTAGTCAAGCAAAAGATTCCAATTAACTCACTCAACAAGATGATATTATGCAACACTTAAAAGATTTGTATGAGTTGTAAAGGGGACAAAATGGACAAGATGCTTTTATAAAGTCATTTTATAAAATCTACTTTAATAAAGATACTTTATCCTTTATAAAGAAAACTTTTATCATGTATTTGTTTGTTAGCATAGACTTTATGGACAAATAGGAGTATCCCATGGAGAAGGCATACACTTTTGTACACCTTTGGTACTTTAAAACTATTGAATTCCATCAAGTAAATGAGTCATTGTTCTTGATTAGCTTTTTTCACAAATATTGAATGGAGATTACCGCTCCATTTTTTGAAAAAAAAAAAACTTCTTTTTTTTGTTGCAAGTACTTATTCACACAAAATGATATCATAATTAACTGTTGTGTCAACAAGAAACATCATATTCTTTGCAACAAGCTTGTTTGCATATCTTTGGTACTCTAAATCCATTGAATTCCATCAAACAAAACTTTAATTATTTTCAATTAGCTTTTTTTATACCTATTGAAAATTTGAAATCCTAGATAATGAGAGATTCTCTTCATGTCTAGCTAACAAGGCTCCTTCCTTCATTATTGGTATTTATTTACCCAAAATGATGGTGAAATTCACTCTTGTGTCTACACTAAACATTCTATTCATTGGAACAAGCACTTATGTATGTCTTTGATGCTCCAAATTCATTGAATTCTACCAAGAAAATGAATCATTAATTTTAATTAGCTTTTGTTATAAGAATTAAATGGTTTAATTCCTGAAAAATAAGACCATCCCTTCATTTTTTGATAAAGATTTCTCTTTCATTACAAGGACTCATTTACACAAAATGATCTCATAATTAACTTTTATGTCAACAATATACACTATATTCCTTGTATGAAGCTCATTTGTATAACTTTGGAACTCTAACCCATTCAATTCCTTGAAACAAAGGTTAGTTTGATCTTGGTTAGCTTTCTTATAGCTATTTAATGTTTAAATTCTTGAATAATGAGACCTTCTCTTAATTTCTAGCCAACAAGGCTCCCTCCTTCATTACAAGGACTCATTTACATAAAATGATGGCAAAATTAATATTGTGCCAACATAAAGCATTATATTGATTGGAACAAGCATGTTTACATACCCTTAGTACTCTAAACCCATTGAATTCCATGAAGTGATTGAGTCATTAAACTTGATTTTCTTTCCTTACAAGTATTGAATGGTTTAATTATCAAACAATGAGATCACCTCTTCATTTTTTGATAATAAGGCTTCTCTTTTTGTTGCAACAATTCATTCACACAAAAGGATCTCAAAATTAACATTTATGCCAATAGTAAACATTATATTCATTGCAACAGGCTCATTTGCACATCTTTGGAACTCTAAATCCATTGAATTCCATCAAACAAAGCTTTGATTGATATCAATTAGCTTCTCTTATACCTATTGAATGCTTCAAGATCATTCCTTCATTTCTAGCTAACATGCCTCCTTCCTCCTTGCGTGGACTTATTTAACTAAAATTATGACAAAATTAAGTTCTATGTCTACATAAAACATTCTATTTAAAGAAACAAGCACATTTATGTCATTGGTACTTAAATCCATTGAATTCTTTCGAGTAAATGTGCCATTAATCTTCATTAGCTTTCCTTATAGGTATTGAATGGTTTAATTCTCTAGCAATGAGATTGCCTCTTCATTTTTTGATAACATGGCATCTCTTTTTGCTATAAGGACTCATTCTAGCAAAAGGATCTCATAATTAACTTTTGTGTCCACAACACCCATTATATTCATTCTAAAATACTCATTTGTTCATCTTTGGTACTTCAAATCCATTGAATTTTGTCAAAAAAAAGTTGTGAGAGGTCTTGATTAGCTTTTGTTATACATATTGATGTCTCAATTATTGAATAATGCCACTGCCTCCTCATTTCTAACTAACAATGAATCTCATTTCATTTCAATGACTCTTTCGCATAAAAGGATCTCAAAATTAACTTTCATGTCAACAACACCCATTATATTCAATCCAACAAGCTTCTTTGTACATCTTCAATGCTCAAATCCACTGAATTTTGTTAGAAAATGGTGTGAGGCCTTGATTAGTTATTGTTATACATATTGATGTCTCATTTCCTTAAAAATGGTACATTCTCTTCATTTCTAGCTAATAAGGCTCCTTTTTTTGTTTCAAGGACCCACTTACACAAAATGATAGAGAAATTAAATTTTGTGTCTACATAAGAGCATTGTATTCATTGGATGAAGCATGTTTGTATACCTTTTGTGCTTTTAATCCATTGAATTTCATTAAAAAAAGGAGTCATAGATCTTAATTAGCTTTCATTATAGATATTAAATTGTTTATTTTCCAAACAATGTCATTGTCTCTTCATTTTTTGGTAACAAGCATATCTATATTCATTATATTCATTGCTTCAAGTATGTCTATACAACTTTGGTACTCTAAACCCATTGAATTTTTTCAAACAAAGGTTAGATTGAACTTGATTAACTTTTTTATGGCTATTCAACGTTTCAATTCCTAAATAATGAGACCTTGTCTTCATTTTAGCTAATAAGGCTCCTTCTTTTGTTGCAAGGACTCATTTACACATAATGATGGTGAAATTAACTTTTGTCCCAACATAAAACATTATATTCATTGTAACAAGCACATTTACATACTATTGGTACTTCAAACCCATTGTAATTTGTCAAGTAAATGAGTCATTGATCTTGATTAGGTTTCCTTATCGACATTGAATGGCTTAATTGCCAAACAATGAGAATGTCTCTTTATTTTATAATAACAAGACTTCTCTTTCATTGTAAAGGCTCTTTCACACAAAAGGATATCCTAATTAACTATTGTGTCAATTGTGAACATTATATTCTTTGCAACAAGATTGTTTATATATCTCTAGTACTTTAAATCCATTGAATTCATTCAAATAGATCTCTGATTGATCTTGATTTGATTTTTTTATACCTATTGAGTGTTTTAGTACCTAAATAATGAGACCATCTCTTCATTTCTAATTAATTAGGCTCTTTCATTCATTACAACAACTCATTTACTTAAAGGGATGGTGAAATTAACTTTTATCTCTACACAAAACATTGTATTCATTGGAACAAGCATGTTTTCACACCTTTGGTACTCTAAACCCATTGAATTCTATTAATTAAATGAGTAATTGATCATTTATCAACTTTCTTTATAGGTGTTGAATGGTTTAATTTCTGAACAATTAGATCCACTCTTCATTTTTTGATAACATGACTTCCATTATCATTATAATGACACATTCACATAAAATGATATCATAATTATAGTTTGTGTCAATAAGAAGTAGGATATTCATTGTAACAAACTTGCTTGTACATCTTTGGTCCTCTAAATCCTTTGAATTTCATCAAGAAAAAGGTGTGATTGGTCTAAATTACATTTTTCTTAAGCTTATCAAGTGTTTCAAATCTAGAATAATGAGACTATCTCTTAAACTCTAGCTAACAAGGCTCCTTCCTTCATTACAAGGACTTGTTTACACAAAATGATGATGAAATTAACTTTTATGTATGTATAAAATATTATATTCATTGGAGCAAGCATGTTTACAAACCTTTAATACTTTGAACCCATTGAATTCCATCTAATAAATGAGTAATTAATATCCATTAATTTTCCCCATAGGTATTGAATGGTTTAATTTCTGAACAATGAGACTATCACTTCATTTTTTAATAACAAAGCTTCTCTTCTCATTGTAAGGACTCATTCACCCAAAATGATCTCATAATTAACTTTTGTGTTAGCAATAAACATTATATTCATTGCAACAAGCTTGTTTGTATGTCTTTTGTGCTCTAAATCCATTGAATTCCATAAAAAAAAAAAAGGCGTGATTGGTCTATATTACTTGTTCTTATATGTATTATGTGTTTCAATTCCTAAATAACGAGACCATCTCTTCATTTCTAACTAATAAGACTCCTTCTAAATGTTATGAATATCGTAATTCCAAGTTTGAAAATGATAATGTAGTGTTTGGAAAACATGAGAACCAAATAGGCCCATCACTAAACTTGATTCAACTACTCCTAATAAGGAGTCATGAAAATAATTCTATTGCTTATCACTTACATAGATAATTACTGAGTTGTTTAAATCCAATCGGGCAGTGAGTTTTAATGTTATCCCAACATGGATGAATTTCTATTTTTGTTAATGTGAACTAGGCTCTTGGGTTTATTGTATGTGCTAAACATTATATTTATCATGATGATAATGACCTTAAAACTATGACACTCTAAATCCATTGAACTCCTTCAAATAAAGGAGTCATTCATCATAATTATCCTTTCTTATAGGTATTGAATGGTTCAATTTAAGAAGAAGATATTACTTCATCTCTTGTTAACAAGCTTTCTCTCTTAGTTGCAAGGACTCATTTGTAGATCATAAAATTAACATTAGTGTATGCACCAAACTTTATATTACTTATGATAGTAATAACCTTATGACTTTGGCACTCTAAATAAATCCATTGAATTCCATCAAACAAAGGAGTCGTTGATTGTGATCATCCTTTCTTGTAAGTATTGAATGGTTCAATTCTAAAAGAATGAAATCACCACTTCTTTTCTTGTTAATAAGTTTTCTCATTTAGTTGTAAGTTCTCATTCACACCAATTGAACAAGAAATTATCATTAGTGTACGCACTAAACATTATATTAATCACTGTAATAGCTACCTTATGGCATTTACATTAATAATCCATTGATTTCTATCAAATGAAAGAGTAATTGAATATGGTTTTCCTTTCTTGTAGGTATTGAGTGGTTCAATTCTAAAAGAATGAAACCATCACTTCATTTCTTCCTAACAAAATTTTTTTGGTTCAATTCTTTATGCAATTTGGATTTGCCAATAACCAAATTTCATACCAAAATTTGAAAAGATTTTGGTTTCATAAAGTTGGATTAATAAATCCTTTTTGTTAGGTATTAGGTACCTAATCTAGTGTAAAACCTTATTTAAAGGTTTGTAATTAATTACCAATCTTGGAACTTCTTATTCTAATTTAGCCACAATTTTTTACATAAAATGCAAGACAACTCTAAAGGCTATTACTTTTTCTAATAAGCCATTTCTATAAGATTTTAGTTATTTTTGTTTTACAAATTTCTAAATCTTTAGGCCTCAAAGCAGTGGGCCTAACTTTGGTATGAATTTGACTTCATTAAAAGTCAACCCATAAGGCAATTCCACAATACATTTATTCTTACCTTAGAAAGCGGTAGAGATTTCTTTACATATCAAAGAATTCATTACCAATTGAACTTCTTGTATTTTTGTTGTAATAATAGGAAAGTTATGGTGATCCATCCAATTTAGAGGATTCCTTTTAAGCCTTTTAAATAAAGATTTATCATCATAAGCTAACTCTTTATAAAATTGTGAAAGATAATTCAAACTTCCAAAAGCATTGCAATTGTTGATTGTCCCTAATTTCATTTAGAAATTTAAAGGCAACTCAATTACTTGATTTATGGGCATAATAATTCCATTTTCAATGAAGTGACCAAGGAAGCAAATCTTAGTTTGAAATAACTTTAATTTTTTAAAAGAAGCAACTAGACCTACCCATTTCATTGAAATTTAAGAAAATATTTAAATGCTTAAAATGTTGTTCAATGGTATTAAAAAAAAATAATAAATCATTGATATAAACAAGAGTAAAAGCTAAATAAGCATTAAATATTTTGTTCATAATTTTTTGAAATGTAGAAGGAGTATTTTTTTTATCCAAATGGCATAACATTCCTATTATTACCTATAACCCTATCAATAAGATTAATATATTGAAGAGTTTCTGACTCATCTTCTTTCAATGAAGTGTCTAGTAGATCTAGAGTACTTTCTTCTTTATCTTTAGTAATAGTCTCTAGGATAATAATCCTATCTTTTAATTTTTTAAGCTCAATTTTTTAATTTTTCAATGTCAACTTTAAGCTCCATAATTTTTGGTTTCTTTCTAGTTTTTATGTTAAGTGCTTTATTTATTTTATGTATGATAGTTTTTAAACTATAACTTTCTTCTATTTTAGCAATTTGTTGGCTAAAACTAGCATATGATCTTTTGCTAGACGTAAATATTTTTCTAGTTGTTCTTATTAGTCTTTGGGATTTGGAATTTTGTCAATAAGATCCAAAAAGATGTTATCTACATTTGTTAAGACTAATAAGCCATTATATTTACACATAGCTTGATAGGGATCACATTTTCCTTTGTAGCTAGTGTCTAAATCAGACTTAAAAATTATCTTCTTCAAGAACTTCAATTTCTAAATTTGATTCATTAGAATCAATTTTTAATAAGAAAATGTGTGTTAAAAATTTTTTAAGACCTTCATAGAGAGTTAACTCTTGAATTTTTGCTTTGTTTTGCACTTATTTGGATAGTGCCCCATTTTGTCACATTTATAGCAAACATTTGTTTTCTTTGGTTTTGGCTTTACAAGCATTTTTTTTACTCTATTCCTTTCATCTGATATAAAGATTTTCATTTCACATATTGTTGATAACCTTTCTTTTTTGGTTTACTGGGATATCTTATGTATGGATAATCCATTTGCTTACAAAAACTACCCAAAATCCTTTTACCTTGAGATTTCTTATTTTGCAACTACTTATGTAGTTTAATTTTGTTATAGAGTTTATTTCCTTTAATGACTACTTCAATAGCTAGTTCACCATAGGCACAGTGATCATAATCAATTATTGTAGAATGATTGGCTTTAAGCCTAGTTTTAACTCTCTCAGCAAATAGGGTAGGTAACCTAGAGAGAAATTTTTCTTTCTAAAAGATACTTTGACTATCTCCTTGAGTAAAGACCTTAGAGAAAAGTATATCTTTATACCACTTAAAATGAGACAAGTTAGGACATCTCAAATTAATGAGTTATTCATAAGTCTTGTCTATTAACAAAATGGTAGTACCAATAAAATGATTGGTGATTGTATAAATTAGTGTATTAACGCAATCATAGAATTGTATTGTTGCTTTTGGTTTTGCAGCAGAAAAAATTTGATTTTTTTACCTTATTAGATTAAAAAAAATCCTACTAGCCCTTAAGTTATTTAGTAAATCCATTTGTTATGATTTTAGCAAAATAAGGGTCATAATTACTCTTAGTTTTGATAGTAGTTACAAACATCATCATGTAATGCAACAAAATTAGAATCTGATGTTCAATCATACCATCGAGATTCCATTTAACTATACTACTACCATCATATTAAAGATAATTATACTTTAATTGTTCTACCAATAAGAGGTCAACATGTATTGATATTGGATAGCATAACATAGTAGGAACCTTATTAAAGGTTATTTTATTAATATAAAGTGGTTCCTTCTTACGAGAAGGACTACTCTCAAATGGTAGTTATTCTAATAAAAATATTTGTTAAAGTTGATCTAACTCTTTTAAGTCTACAATGATATTTTCTCCTTTATTGCCAGATTTAATCTAATTTTCTTTCTCCAAAATAATAGCTTCTTTATCTATTAGACCAAGGCTTTTAAGCAGTTTAACTATTTCCTCCACTAGTACTATTTTCTTAAAACTACTATTGGTCATATTATAGTTAATATCTTTAGAGGATAGGGGTTTAAAACCCTTTTTTATTTCTAATTTAACCTAGAGACTTAGGAATAGAGTTCCATTTGTAAAACATTTCTTCAACTTTTTCCTCTATTCTAATCAATTGGGAGCATATCAATTAAGATACAAATTAGTACAATTGTCTTACGATATTACAACACTAGTCATAGCTTTGGCCTTTCAAGGCAAATCTATAACCTCACTTTCCTTAATTTTTAAAGAAAGATTTAGAGTAGGATGGTAAATGTTATTAACCCTTTTGCCCTTTTTGGTTAAATACTCTTGGTAAACCTTTTCAAGTATTAAGTAGTTTTTGGATGCCAAAAAATTAGGAAAAGGTTTTCATTAAATATTATAAATATTTTGAATATAAGTAAAAATATTAACTATACCCATTTCTACAATATATTTTTTATGCCTTTGATGCCAAAGTTTTTGTTATCTTTGATTAAAGGTCATAAAAAAAATTTGCATTTTAAGGTAATTTTAGAAGAGCAAAATAACACTTTTACCTTTTCTTTTATCTTATTATATTCTCAAATAATGAGACCATCCTTTCATTTCTAACTAGCAAGGCTCTTACCTTTGTCACAAGGACTCATTTTGATAAAATAATGGTGAAATTAACTTTTGCATTGGAACAAGCACGTTTGCACTTCTTTGATACTCTATACCCATTGAATTCAATCAAGTAAAATGCATCATTGAACTTTATTAGAATTCATTATATAGGTATTGAATGGTTTATTACTAAAACAATAAGACTATCACTTCAATTTTTGCCATAAGACTTCTCCTTTCATTGGAAGGAAAAATTTAAATAGAATGATGGTGAAATTACCATTAGTGTCTATATAAAAACATTATTTTCAATGCAACAAGCTTGTTTGTACATCTTTTATACCCCAAATCCATTGAATTTTCAAAAAAAAAAAAGGTTTGATTGGTCTAAATTACCTTTCAAATATGTATTGAGCTTTTCAATTCCTAAATGAGACCATCTCTTCATTTCTAGCAAACAAGACTTATCCCTTCATTGCAAGGACTCATTCACATAAAATGATATTGTAACTAACTTTTGTGTCAACAATAAACATTATATTCATTGCAACAAGCTTGTTTGTACATATTTGGTACCCTAAATCCATTAAATTCCAACAAAAATTGGTGTGATTTGTGTAAATTACCATTTCTTATACACATTTTGTGTAAATGAGTGCTTTTAAATGAAAGAAGGAGCTTTGTTAGTTAGAAATGAAGAGATAGTCTCATTTTTCAAGAATTGAAAATCTTAAGAGATAGAAGCATGTTTGTGTCTACACAAAATAATATAATCATTGTAACAAGCACATTTGCATACCTTTGGTACTCTATACCTATTAAATTCTATCAAGTAAAATGAGTCATTGATCTTTATTTTCTTTCCTAATAGGTACTAAGTGGTTTAATTCCTGAACAATGTGATTGCCTCTTCAATTTTTCATAATAAGACTTCTCTTTTCATTGGGAGGACAAATTTACACAAAATGATGGCAAATTTAACATTTGTACATCTTTGGTTCTTTAAATTCATTGAATTTTAGCCAAAAAAAAAAAAAAAAAAAGGTGTATTTGGTCTAGATTACCTTTAAAATATGTATTGAGTGTTTCAATTCCTAAATGAGACCATCTCTTCTTTTCTAGCTAACAAGACTCCTTCCTTCATTACAAGGACTCATTTAGAGAAAAAATGATGATCTCAAAATTAACTTTCATGTCCTTAATAAACATTTTATTTTTTGCAACCAACTTGTTTGTACATCTTTGGTACACTAAATCCATTAAATTCCATCAAGTAAAATGAGTCATTGATTAATTACAAGTATTGAATAGTTTAATTCCTAAGCCAAATTTTCATAACAAGAAATTTTCTTATCACTAGAAGAACAAATTTTCGTAAAAAAATGATGATGAAATTAATATTTGTGTCTAATAAAACATTATAATGATAGCAATCACATCGTTAATTATGAGATCATTTTGTATGAATGAGCCCTTGGAATGAAGGAAAGAGCCTTGTTAGCTACAAATGAAGAGATAGACTAATTATTTAGGAATAAAAAAAACACTCATTACTAAAAAAAAAGCTAATCTAGAACAATCACATCGTTTTTTTTGTTTGAATTCCATGGATTTAGAGTACCAAAGATGTAGAAATGACCTTCTTGCAATTAATACAATGTTTACTATTTACATAAAAGTTAATTTGTAGATCATTTTGTGTGAATGAGTCTTTGTAACAAAAATAGAAGCCTTGTTATCAAAAAATGAAGAGGCAATCTCATTATTATAGATTTAAACCATTTAATACCTGTAAGGAAAGCTAATCAAGAAGAATGACTCACTTGATGAAATTTAATGGATTTAGAGTACAAAGGCATAAAATCACGATTGTTCCAATGAATATAATTCTATGTAAACACAAAAGTTATTTTCACCTTGATTTTGTGTAAATGAGACCTTACAACAAAGTAAGGAGCCTTATTAGCTAGAAATGAAGAGAAGGCCTCATTATTTAGGAATTAAAACATTAAATAGGTATCAAAAAAGCTAAACAAGATTAATCAAAGCTTGTTTGAAGGAATTCAGTGAATTTAAAGTACCAAATATGTATGAATAAACTTGTTGCAAAGAATATAATGTTTATTGTTGACACAAATGTTAATTACAAGATCATTTTGTGTGAATGAATCCTTGAAATAAAAGAGAAGTCATGTTATCAAAAATTGAAGAGATGGTTTCATTGTTTAGGAAATTAGACCATTCAATACCTATGAGAAAAGCTAATCAAGAGCAATGACTCATTGACTTGATGGAATTCAATGGGTTTAAAGTGTTTGCCAAAGGTGTGCAAATGTGCTTGCTCCATTGAAAATAATGTTTTGTGTAGGCACAAAAGTCAATTTCACCATCCTTTTTTGTAAATAAGTCCTTACAACAAAGGAAGCAACATTGTTAGCTAGAAATGAAGAGCTAATCTCATGATTGAAGAATTGAAACACAAAATATATATAAGAAAAGCTAATGTAGACCAATCACACCTTTTTTTGATGGAATTCCATCAAGTAAATGAGTCTTTCATCGTCAATAGCTTTCCTTATAGCTATTGAATGGTTAAATTCTTAAACAATGAAACTGCCTCTTCACTTTTTGATAACAAGACTTCTCTTTTTGATGCAAGGACTCATTCACACAAAATAATCTTGAAATTAACTTTTGCATGAATAGCAAACATTGTATTTATTATAAAAAGCTTGTTTCTACATCTTTAGTACTTTGAATCCATTGAAGTCCATCAAAAATAGGTGTGATTGGTCTAAATTACCTTTTCTTATATGTATTTAAGTCCATCCTTCATTTCAAACTAACATGCTTGTTTGTATAACTTTGGTACTCTAAACACATTGAATTCCTTCAAGAAAATGATTCAATGATCTCGATTTGCTTTCCTAATAGGTATTAAATGGTTTAATTCCTAAACAATGAGTTCATTTTTTCATTTTTTGATAATAAAACTTCTCTTTTTAATTAAAGGACTCATTCACATAGAAATAATTACATAGTTAACTTTTGTGTCAATAGCAAACATTATATTCATTGCAACATTAGTTCATCTTTGGTACTATAAATCTATTGAATTCCATCAAGTAAATGAGTGTAAATCTATTGAATTTCATCTTTGGTACTATAAATCTATTGAATAAATAGATTGTCTCATCATTTTTTGATAAATAGAATTCTCTTTTCATTATAATGACTCATTTGCACAAAATGATCTCATAATTAACTATTATGACAACAATAAACAATGTATTCATTGCAAAAAACTCATTTCTACATCTTTGGTACTTTAAACCCATTGAATTCCATCAAAAAAAGGTGTGATTGGTCTAAATTACCATATCTTATAAGTATTGATTTTTTTAATTCTTGAATAATGAGACTACCTCATTTTTTTTTTTTTTTGCAATGACACATTCATGCAAAATAATCTCATAAGTAACTTTTGTGTCAATAGTAAATCTTATATTCATTGCAACAAGCTCATTTGTACAACTTTCACACTCTAAATCCATTGAATTCCATCAAAAAAATAGTGTGATTGGTCTAGATTATGTTTTTTTATATGTATTAAGTATTTCAATTCTAGAATAATGAGACTATCTAGTCATTTTTTTGACAATAAGACTTTTCTTTTAATTTCAAGGACTCATTCACACAATATGATTCTTTAATTAACTTATGTATCATCATCAAAATTTATATTCATTGACACAAGTTTGTTTATACATTAATGGTATTGTCAATCCATTGAATTCCATCATTTAAATGAGTCATTGATCTTGATTTGCTTTCATTATAGGTATTGAATGGTTTGTCCTCCATCAATGAGACAACCTTTTCATATTTTGACAACAAGGCTTTCCGTTCCATTTCAAAGAGTCCTTCACACAAAATGATCTCATACTTAACTTTTGTAACAAGAGCAAACATTATACTCATAGCAATAAGATCATTGGTGCATCTTTGGTACTTGAACCCATTCAATTCCATCAAGTAAAAATTAGTTATTGATCTTGATTAGCTTTCCTTATAGGTAATGAATGGTATAATTCTGAAACAATGTGATCATCTCTTCAATTTTGGATAACAAGGATATCTATATTCATTATATTCATTGCAAAAAGGCATGTTTATACAACTTTGATACTCTAAACCCATTGAAATCCTTCAAAGGTTAGATAAATCTTCATTAGCTTTTTTTTATAGCTATTCAATGTTTCAATTTTTGAATATTGAGAACTTTTAATTTTTAGATAATGAGGGCTCCTTTCTTCATTGCAAGAACTAATTTACACAAAATGATGGTGAAATTAACCATTTTTTTTCTTCACAAAACACTATATTCATCAAAACAAACTTGTTTAGATACATTTGGTACTCCAAACCTATTGAATTCCATCAATTAAATGTGTCATTAATCTTAATTAGCTTTCATTATGGGTATTAAATGGTTAAATGTTTGAACAATGAGACCACCTCTTCATTTTTTGATAACAAGGTTTCTCTTTTCATTATAAGGACTCATTAACACAAAATGATCTTGTAACTAACTTTTGTGTCAACAACAACCATTGTATTCATTGCATGAAACTCATTTCTACATCTTTGCTACTCTTAATCTTTGATTTATCTTTATTTGCTTTTTGTATGTCTCTTGAATGTTTTAATTCCTAAATAATGAAACCTTCATTTCATTTCTCCTTAATGAGGCTCCTTCCAACATTGTAAGGATTCATTCACACAAAAAAAAAAGGTTTAATATTTAAGTCTATACAAAACATTCTACTTATTGGATCAAACACGTTTTTGTACCTTTGGTACTTTGAATACATTAAATTCCATCAAACAAATGAATCCTCATTAATACAATTCATTTTAGCACTAGAATCAATTAAGGTGATAGCAGAGAAAATATATTCTTTATTAATAATCACTATAATATTTGTATGCCATTTATGGGTAATAACTTATCAACAAGTTTGATATATTGAAGACTTTCAATATTCAAATCTTCCTTTAAGGAAGTTTTTGGAAGCACTAAAGACAAATTTTTCTTTATTAAGCAAAGTTTCCAAAATTAAAATTCTTTCTTTCAATTCTTTTTTTTCTATCTTTAGGGTATGAATTTCAACTTTAAGCTCTTTAATAAATGGTTCTTCCCTACATAACTTAGGAGGACAACCTTTTATACATTGTATAATAGTATTTAAACTATAATTCTCTTGAATTGCATAACCTCAATTCTTTATTTTGAATTTTAGCTACTTGTAAATATTTTTGTAATTGCTGTTGTATTTCTTTAGGGTCTAGAATTTTATCAATAAGATCCCAAATCATACTATCTTTTTTTGTTAAGACTAACAAGCCATTTTGTTTGCATAATGCTTTATCATGGTTACATTAACCATCATAACTTTCTTCATCAAAATAAAAAGTTAAGGAAGAAATTTCTTCTTTAAATACTTTTTTTATTTTTGATAAGAAAATATGCATTAATGATTTTTTAAGAATTTCATTTATAGCTAATTCTTGGTGCTTTTGCTTTGTTTTGCACTTATTAGTATAGTGCCTCATTTTTCCACACTTATAGTAAACAATAATCTTTTTAAGCTGAGGCATTGTTTCATTTTTCTTTTATTTTGTTGCTTTTCAAACCTTATGGGGGCCTTTTCTTTTATATGAAAATATTTTTTCTTAATATTAGAGTGATAA
Source organism: Rhizophora mangle (assembly GCA_037832345.1). Classification (NCBI taxonomy): domain Eukaryota; kingdom Viridiplantae; phylum Streptophyta; class Magnoliopsida; order Malpighiales; family Rhizophoraceae; genus Rhizophora; species Rhizophora mangle. The sequence continues at coordinate 139,665 of JBAPLJ010002056.1, forward strand.
CTCTTACTCTTTTGTTTTGTAGGATATCCAATGGGTGAATAACCCATCTGCTCACAAAAGCTTTCTAAAGCTTTCTTACCTTGAGCTTTTTCATTTTGCAATTGCCTATGCAATTTCATTTCATTACAGAGTTTAAGTCCTTTAGCTACTACTTTAGTAGCTAATCCTCCATGAGTATATTGATTATAATCAATAGTTCCAACATTATTAGATTTTAATCAAGTCTTGACTCTTTTTGCAAATAAGGTAGGTAACTCTAAAAGAAATTTTTCTTTCCAAAAAATATTCTAACTATCTTCTTAAGTAAACTCTAGAGAAGAATACATCTTTATACCACCTAAAGTGCGATAAGTTAGGGTATCTCAAATTAATGAGTTGTTTATAAGTCTTATCAACTAGCAAAGTGGTAGTACCAATAAAATGATTGGTAATAGTATAAATAAGTGAACTAACATAATCAAAAAGAAATTCTTTAGATTTAGTCTTAATTGTAGAAAATATTTGTTGTTTTTTTTTTTTTTTTTGCCTCCTTAGACAAATAAAAATCCTACTAGCCTTTAAGTTGTTTGGTAAGTCTACTTGTAATTATTTTTTTAATCTCAAGGTCAAAATTACCCTTTGTTTTAGCAACAATTGCAAACATCATCATACAATGTAATAGTAAGAGAATTTAATGTTTTATTTGACCTTCTAGATTCCATTCCACTATACTGTTGCCATCAAATTAAACATAGTTATAATCAACTTGTTCTTTTACTACAAGATCAATAAGTGTTGGTCTTGGATAATATAATTTTGTATGAGCCTTATTAAAAGTCATTTCATTCATATCAAAAGATTCCTTTACAAAAGAAGGAAAAGGTTTCTCCTTTAGAGGTTGCTATTCTAATAAGAACATATTTTGTAATTGATTTATATAATCTTTTATCTCACTTTCAAATTTAATCTGTTTTCCTTTTTCTTGCACTATGGCTTCTTTTTCTGTCAATTTGATACCTTTAAGTCTTTTGAAGATTTCACTCACTAGTTCTACTTTAGCAAAACTTTTATTTGCCATTTTTTAATTTATTTCTTCCAATGAAAGAGGTTTAACTGAAACCTTTTTTTCTACTTTTGGTTTAACATTTATTAAAATTCATTATATGTATTGAATGGTTTACTACCTGAACAATGAGACTATCACTTCAAATTTTTTTCACAAGACTTCTCCTTTCATTAGAAGGACAAATTTACAAAAAATGATGGTGAAATTACCAATAGTGTCTATATAAAACATTGAATTCATTGCAATAAGCTTGCTTGTACATCTTTTAGTGTCTACAAGGCTCCTTCTTTTGTTGCAAGGACTTGTTTAGACAAAATGATGTCTAATTAACTTTTATGTCAACAAAAAAACATTATATTGATTGCAATAAGGTTGTTTTTACATCTTTGATACATTAAATCCATTGAATTCCATCAAAAAAATGGTGTGATTAGTTTAAAGTACTATTTCTTATACATATTTTTTGTAAATGAGTGCTTGCAACAAAAGAAGGAGATTTGTTAGTTAGAAATGAAGAGTTAGTCTCATTATTTAGGAATTGAAGCACTTAATACATATAAGCATGCTTATGTCTACACAAAACTTTATAACCATGCCTATTTGAACTCCTTTGGCACTTTATACCCATTGAATTCTATCATGAAAAATGAGTCATTGATCTTTATTAGCTTTCCTAACAAGTATTGAATGGTTAAATTCCTAAGTAATGAGATTACATCTTAAATTTTTCATAACAAGACTTCTTTTATCATTGGAAGGACAAATTTACAAAAAATGATGATGAAATTAACAATTTTGCCTACTTAAAACATTAAATCCATTGCAACAAGCTCATTTGTAAATCTTTCACACTCAAAATTCATTGAATTTCATCTAAAAAAAAAATATGATTCATTTGCATTACCAATTCAAATATGTATTTAGGATTTCAATTCTTGAATGAGATAATCACTTGATTTCTAGCTAACAAGGCTACTTCCTTCATTATAAGGACTCATTCACACAAAATGATCTTGTAATTAAATTTTGTGACCATAACAAACATTACATTCATTGCAACAAGCTCATTTGTAGATCCTTGGTACACTAAATCCATTGAATTCCATCAAAAAAAAATGGTGTGATTGGTCTAAATGATAATTTTCTATATACATATATTTGTGTAAATTAGTGGAAGAAGGAGCTTTGTTAGTTAACAATGAAGCAACAATCTCATATTTAGGAATTGAAATACTTAATAGGTCTAAGCATGTTTGTGCTTACACAAAACCTTATAATCATTGGAACAAGCATAATTGCACACCTTTGCACTTTATACCCATTGAATTCTATCAAGTAAAATAAGTCATTGATCTTTATTAGCTTTTGCTTCAAGTATTGAATGATTTAATTCCTAATCATTGAGATTGCCTCTTTAACTTTTCATAATAAGGCTTCTCTTATCATTAGAAGGAAAAATTTATACAAAATGATGATGAAATTAACATTTATGTCAACACAAAACATCTTATTCATTGAACCAAGCTTGTTGGTACATCTTTGGTGAATTTAATCAAAAACTAGTGTGATTGGTCTAGATCATCATTTCTTATATATTTTGCGTAAATGAGTGCTTTCATCAATGAAGAAGCTATATTAGATTGACATGAAGAAACAAGCTCATTATTTCAGAATTGAAATAGTTGATATGTATAAGCACAATTGTGTCTACACAAAATAATATATTCATTGGAACAAGCACGTTTGTGCAACTTTGATACTTTGTACCCATTGAATTCCATCAAGTAAAATGAGTCATTAGTCTTATTTTCTTTCATTAGAGGTATTGAATTGTTTAATTCTTGAACAATGAGACTGTCTCTTCAATTTTTCATGACAAGACTTCACTTTTCATTGGAAGGACAAATTGGAATAGACAATTAATAATTTTGTTTCCACGAAACATTTTATTCATTGGAATAAACACTTTCGTACACCTTTGGTACTCTGAACCTATTGAATTCCAACAAGTAAATGAGTTATTGATCTTGATTAGCTTTCTTCACAAATATTGAATGGTTTAGTTCTTAAATAATGAGACTCCCTCTCCATTTTTTGAAAATAAAGCTTTTTTTTTTTTTGCTATAAGTGCTTATTCACACAAAATGATGTCATAATTAACTTTTGTGTCAACAAGAAACATTATATTCTTTTCAAAAAGCTTGTTTGCATATCTTGGCACTCTAAATCCATCAAATTTCATAAAAAGAAAAAGGGTGATTGGTGTATATTACCTTTACCTATGTGTATTAGGTGTTTCAACCCTCAAATAATGATAACATCTCTTCATTTCTATCTAACAAGGCTCCTTCCATCATTAAAAAGACTTATTTACACAAATTGACGGTGAAATTAACATTTGTGTCTACATAAAGGAGTATATTCAATGGAACAAGCATGTTTGTACATCTTTGGTACTCTAAATCTATTGAATTCCATCAAGTTAAGGAGGCATTAATCCTTATTAGCTTTCTTTACAAGTATTGGATAGTTTAATTACTGAACAATGAGACCGTCTCTTCATTTTATGATAACAAGACATCTAATTTTGTGACAAGGACTCATTCACACAAAATGATCTTGTAATTAACTTTTGTAACAGCATCAAACATTATATTCATCGCAACAAGCTAATTTCTACATCTTTGATTTGTTAAATCCATTGAATTCCATCAAAAAAGGTGTGATTGGTCTAGACTACCTTTTCCTATACATATTAAATGTTTCAATTCCTAAATAAGGAGGCCATCTCTTCATTTCTAACTAACAAGGCTCCTTCCCTCATTGTAGGGACTTATTTACACAAAAAATGATATGAAATTACTTTTGTGTCTACACAAAGCATTCTATTCATTGGAACAAGCACTTTTGTACACCTTTGGTGCACTATATCCATTAAATTCCATCAAGGAAGTGAATCATTCATCTTCATTAGCTTTCCTTATATTGAATGGTTTAATTCCCAAATAATGAGACTATCTCTACATTTTTTCATAACAAGATTTCTCTTTTCATTACATAGACTCATCTGAACAAAATGATGGTGAAACATTATATTCATTGGAACAAGCATCTTTGTACACCTTTGGTACTCTAAACCCATTAAATTCCATTAGGCAAATGAGTCATTAATCTTGATTTTCTCTCCTTATAGGTATTGAACAATTTGATTGCTAAACAATGAGACTATCTTTTCATTTTTTGATAATTAGTCTTCTTTTTCCATTGCAAGGACTCATTCATACATAACGATCTGACAATTAACATTTGTATCAATATCAAACACTATATTCATTGCATCAAGCATTTATGCATCCTTGGCACTCTAAATCCATTGAATTTCATCAAAAAAATGGTCTGATTGGTCTAGATTACCTGTTTTATATGTTTTAACTATTTTAACTCCTAAATAATGAGACCATCTAATGTGAACCCCAAAAGATGTATACAAGGAATTTAAACAAGAACCTAAGAAAGAAAAATTAGATTTTGATTATGTAAGACCTAGACCCAAATTTTGAAGAACATGAACCTAAGGTGTAAAGAAGGGTATGAACATTGTACTCTAAGAAAAAAGGGATTTTGTAGTGATAAGTCAAGTTAAACACCACATGAAAAGATAATTCTTGATAAGTTTTTTAATTCTCAAAAAAACTGAAGGAGAAAATTCTCATTTTTAGTTTCATTAATGTTCTACTTACTTTTAACAATGAAATCAAGCCCATTTATAAGCTAAATTAACAACCCTAACCCTATAGATAATGAAAAACTTCTTTAATAAGCTAACAACAAATCAACTCCTAATTGTTTTTGTAGTTGTTGTAAATTAACAATCCTAACCCTATAGATAATTATGAACTTCTTAAATAAGTTAACAATAAATTTACTCCTAATTTTTTCGGTGTCGTAGAAATCCTTACAATCACTTGATAGAGACCTATTTAGCATACTAAAACAATAAATAAAGCCTTGGCCTACATTAAGATATGTTTTGCTATTGTTCAAACTTGAATTAGCTTCTTTGGCCCAAATTTCTTTAATTGGCCCATTAAATGCCTCTTTCATCCTTTTAGCTCTTGAGCATGTTATTAGCCCTTATTAAATGCTTAGTGAATCTTTACAAGCCTTCTATGCATTAAATATTCTATGGATCTCATCATCTTACCTCTTCTTAAAAGGAGGATTTTAACCTCAAATCATCATCTATACAAAAAAATATATGTTAGGAATAAACTTGCACACACTCTGTCATGTGTTTCACTTCACTCCCTCATAGTATGACACTTACTCTCATGTTTGCACACTATATATATTTAGCTTTACTTTCTCACTCCCTTATTGAACTAAACAAGCTCAATTAAAGTCACTTTATAACCAACTAATTCAAAAAAATTATAATCAAAGAAATTTAGGAAAGTGCAATGAATTTAAGGTTATGGATGAGAATAACTCAACAAGATTAAATTAAATAATAAAAAAAAAAATTAAAAAAATTAATGAGATCCAAATCATTGTAGGTACTAGAAAAAAAAAAAGGAAATAAAGGCTTTATCTCCCTTTCACCTAATTAAATAGGATTTACTTTGGAAATAAGAAGGAATCAAATATAATATTTTTTTTTTTTCTTTTCTTTTCTTCTTTATAAAAACAAGATTTTTATTTTTTTTTGAAAAAAAAATTTAAATACAAGAAAAGATAAACTAGGGTTTATGGATTTAAAGAACAAAAAGGTTTTAGAATATAGCTAAGAAGATGAACAAAAAAAATAAACCTCAAAATTAGATAAGAAAACCTTATTCAGAGAGCCAAGTTCTAATACCAACTAGTGCAAACCCCAAAAGACATAGCTTAGTGACCCAACATGAACTAGGAATTCAAACAAGTACCCAAGCAAGCTAAATTAGATTTCAGTCATGCAAGACCAAAACCCAATGTTTGACAAAAATGAACCTAAGGAATAAAGAAGGATATGAAAATCACACTTCTAAAAAGAAGGGATTTAAGAGTGATAAGTCGAGTTAAATGTCATAAGAAGAGTCAATTCTTAGCAAGTTTTTAGTTTTTGAAAGAACTAAAGGAGAAAATTCTCACTTTTAGCTTCACTAATGTTTTGCTTATTTTTCACAATGAAATCAAGCCTATTTACAAGCTAAATTTACAACTCTAACCCTAGAGAAAATGACAAACATCCTAAATAAGTTAACAACAATTCTACTCTTATGTGTTTTTTGAGTTGTTGTAAAATCCTTACAATCACTTGAAATAAACTTATTCGACATGATTATACAATAAATAAAGCCTTGGCCTACATTAAGATATGTTTTGTAGCCCTTTAAGCTTAAAATAGTTTCTTTGGCCTAAATTTCTTTAATCAGCCCATCAAGTGCCTCTTTCATCCTTTTAGCTCTTGAACATGTTATTGGTCCTTCTTAAGACCTCAATGGATCCTTAAAAGCCTTCCATGCATTTCATCCTCTATATATCACATCATCATCTCTTCATTTCTAACTAACAAGGCTTCTTCCTATGTTGCAAGGACTCGTTACACAAAATGATGGTGAAATTAACTTTTATGTCTACACAAAATATTATATTCATTGGACCAAGCACATTTGTAAACCTATGGTACTTTAAGTGCATTGGATTCTATGAAGCAAATGAGTTAATGAACTTAATTAGCTTTCCTTATAGGCATTGAATGGTGTAATTCTTAAACAAAGAGATTATCTCATCATTTTTTTGATAAATAGAAATCATTTTTTTGATAATTAACTATTGTAACAACAATAAACAATGTCATTGCAAGAAACTCATTTCTACATTTTTGGTACTCTAAACCCATTGAATTTCATCTAGTAAATATGTCATTAATCTTGATTAGCTTTCCTTACAAGTATTGAATGGTTTAATTATCAAACAAAGAGACTGTTACTTTCTTTTTTGATAATAGGGCTTCTTTTTTCATTACAAGGACTCATTCACACAAAATGCTCACATAATTAACTTTTTTGTCAATAGTAAACATTATAATTCTTACCACAAGCTCATTTGTATATCTTTGGTTTCTAAATCCAATGAATAACATCCAAAAAAGGTGTGATTGGTCTAGATTACCTTTTCTTATATGTATTAAGTGTTTCGATACCTAAATAAGACCTTTTCTTCATTTTTAGCTAATAAGGCTCCTTCTGTCATTACAAAGACTTATTCACACAAAATATTGGTGAAGTTAACTTTTATGTCTACATAAAACATTATATTCATTGGAACGAGCATGTTTGCAAATCTTTGGTACTTTAAACCCATTGAATTTCATCAAGTAAATAAGTCATTGATCTGGATTAGTTTTCCTTTTAAGGAATGGTTTAAATCCTTAAACAATGAGATGAGCTCTTCATTTTCTTGATAATAAGGCTTCTTTTTTGTTGTAAAGCCTCATTTCCACAAAATGATCATGCAATTAACTTTTTGTGTCAACATCAAACACCATATCCAATACACCAAGCTTGTTTGTTCATATTTGGTACTCTTAATCCTTGAATTCTATATAAAAAAAAGTGTGATTGGTCTAGATTACCCTTTCTTATTCATATTGAGTGTTTTAATTGTTGAATAATGAAATTGTCTCTTCATTTCTAATTGACAAGGATCCTTCCTTTGTTACAAGGGCTCATTTATACAAAATAATGGTGAAATTAAATTTCATATCTACATAAAACATTATATTCATTAAATCAAGCATGTTTATACACTTGTGATACTCTAAACCTATTGAATTCCATTAGGTAAATGAGTCATTGAACTTTTATATTAACATTAAATGTTATATTAATCATAACAAGCTTATTTGTCCATTTTTAGCACTCTATATCCATTGAATTTCATAAAAAAAATATATGACTAGTCTTAGATTACCTTTTCTTATGTATTGAATGTTTTAGTTCTTGAATAAGGACACCATAATGTGAACCTAAAAGATGTGGTTTAGGGCTCCAACACACACAAGGAATTGAACAAGAACCCAAGAAAGCTAAATCAAGTTTCAATTATGCAAGTCCTAGATCCAATATTCAAGGAACATAAACCTAATCTACAATAAAGGATATGGATGGCACCCTTTAGCAAAGAAGGGATTTAAGAGTGATAAGTTGGGTTGAATGTCACACAAAAAGTTAGTTCTTGATAAGTTCTTTGGTTCTTTAAATAACTGAATAAGAAAATCTCACTTTTATTTTCACTAATATTCTACTCATTTTAACAATGAAATCAAGCATATTTATAGGCTGAACTAACAATCCTAAAATTCCTAAAAATAAAGATAATGACAAACTCCTAAAATATAAGAACACTCTTATTTTATTGTAAACTTTTATTTTATAACAATCTCCTATTTAGGAGTGGATTTTATTACAACTTTAGCCCATTAAGTACTCCAATGAATTTATCAAAGCCTTGGCCCATAGTAAGATGTATTTTTCTACCCTTTAAGCTTGAATTATCTTCTTTGGCCCAAATTTCTTTAATTAACATGCTAAGTGCCTCTTTCATCCTTTTAGCTCTTAAACATGTCATTGGCCCTTCTTGAATGCTTAATGGACCCTTAAAAGCCCTCCATGCATCAGTCCCTTCATGGATCTCATCATTTCCCCTCCCCTTAGAAAGATTTGTCTCAAATCATCACTTGCATAAAAAAAAATGATGGGAACAACCTCACACACACTCCTTCACATGTTTCACTCCACTCCCTTATAGTATGATAGTCACTCTTATGTTTGCACGATATATAAATTTGGCTTTTCTCTCTCATTCCTTAATTAAACTAAACATGCTTAATTAAAGTCACCTTATAACCAACTAATTTTAACAAATTGAAATCATAGAAAAATACAATAAAATTAAATTGCAAAACACACAAGAAAAAAGATTAATTATATTCAAATCATTGTAGGAATTAGAAAGAAATAAGGAAATGAAGCCTTTATAGAATGTGGCCAACAACCTAGGGTTTGTAGACAAAATATAAAAGAAAAGCTAGTGCTTGTAGATCAAATAACAAGAGGTTATAGAATGTGGTTACAAATCTATTACTTGCTTCTTTGTTTTCTTTCATGAAAGGAATGGTATCAAAGCCTTAAGGGTATTTGGTGACTAATTTAAACTTGTGATTGAAACCTAAATTGCATTGTGAATATTTGCTTGTGTAGTTAGGGTTGGCATTTAGAACATTAGGTGAAAATTTGTTGATAGTGATATCATGAGTTAGTGGATCATTGAAAATCATGATGACTTTTTTGTTGTAATAGTAATAGTAGTTCAAGTAATAAAAATAAAGAAATTATTATAAGTGAAAAATTAGATACTAATTATTTACAAAATTGGACTTTGCCTTCTTCCTCTCCTTCCTATGTATATAAATAGGAAGGTCTCTTCTCAAAATGTAATTACATTATCAAAATTGTTGAAAAAGCTTTAAACTTAGCATAGGGTTATAATGACTTATTCTTATTATCATAAGCTTATTAGCTCTCATTAGCAAAAGTATACATATTAGGATGGTTTAGGTAGCTTTAAAACTAGTTGTTAGATTGGGTTTAAATAACTCAACTAGTATTGTTGCTTGTTTGCTATTAAAGAGCTATTACTTGCTTGTTTGTTTACTTATGTGAAAGGAAAATTTTACAGGAAAGGTGGGAAGAAGAAGATGAAGATAAGAAGAGAAGAAGATTTTACCTTCTTCTCTTGACTCTTAGTCTTATTTACCCAGCCTTGGATTCCTTTAGATGAACTAAAGTGACTTTTTAAAATCATTTTTATTAAGTGAATTCTTTTGTTGTTTTTCATAAAGTGACTTTACAAAAGTAACTTTTTTCTTTTTAAGTAGACAAAAATTATTTCTCTTTTAAAGTTGTAGGAGTCTTGGGAATCTTGCATGATATGATCCTTAGTAAACTTTGCTTGACTATTGTCATCTTGCATCAGTTCTTGTAAGGAAAATGCTTGAGAAGCTGCTGCTTGAGGTTAAAGCAAAGTAGCCATAATTTTCAAAAGCTTCTCTTTAGATGTAAATTTCATCAATGCTCTAAACGGTTATTCTAAAGATTAAGAGGAGTTAGGCTTAGGAGCAATAAGGTGTAATCCATTAATATGAACAATCCCTCTGGTTGTATAAACTCCACCATGGGAAAATGAAACTTGTCACACCAGTGGATATTAATCCTTCTAGTAAGCCAAGGAGCATGTTGATGTTGATGTCAAAAATATTAACATGCTTTGCCACTATGATATAATCCCATTTAACAATCCATGGGACATGATACTAGGAAGCAAATAATAGTATATCTATATATCATTTATTTCTTCACAAAACTATTCATAAGTAGTTCTTACCTTATTGGGCAAACCCCATTTAAGGAACCAATTTTAAGCTAGTTAGGAAATCATTTAGGTCATGTGGGAAATGGATTTGAATCCACCAGCCAAATTTCTTTTCTAGTTTTCTTATAGCAAAGCCTTTTCCCAGGCTTCCATATAATCAAAATAATTAAAGGTCTTAAATTTTCATGAGTCCTTTAATTCTCTTGCAAAGAATAGGTCTCCTTGCTAGTCTTTTAGGTAAAGAACTTTATTTTAAACATGGCATAAGCCCAATCCTTATAACCTAAAGAAGAGATACTAGAACCCTTTTTGATGGGTTCAATAATCACTATGCCCATCTCATACAAAATTTATTGATAAAAGGTATGATGTGTTTATGGATATATTTCATCTTTAAGATAAAATCTTGCTACCTCATTAGGTAGAAGCTAAGCATAATTGTTCTTAATGGAATATAAAAAATCCAAATATTTTGGAATCAATGGATAAATTAATCCTTTATTTGGGACAATCTTATAAATGTCATAGCAAACTTTATCAACTTTAGAGTTTTTTGATGCATTTTTTGTCGATGAAATAACTAACTTTGCTTGGGATTGAGACCCCTATATTAGTGGATGTTTACTCATGCAATGACAAAAATTCATGAGTTAGGAAATCAAGGAAAGAATTAAAATTTCTTTAAATAGACTCAATAACAAAATCAAAAGGAAATAATATTCCATGCCATCTAGAAAAGATTTTTTCTGATGCTATGTTATTAACATCTTTTGGTACTTTGCAAACACTTTCAATAAATCACTATCAAACTTTTGAATGCACAACAATATAGAAAGAATTTCCTTTTCAATCATAAAGTAATTAACTTTAGTGCCTTTACATAGAGGTAAAGTGAAGTAGCTGTTATTTGGAGCAGAGGCATTGCTTAGGGATACCATTAGAGCACTTGTTAGAGGCACATATCTTAACATTTTTAAAGGTATCTGAATGGGGCATATCTAAGAAAGGCATTCTTTAACTCTAACTTTTATCTATTTTATATATATTTCTCTATCCATGAAGTCATTGTATAAAGCCACTTTATAAAATCTACTTTTATAAAGATACTTTATACTTTATAAAGAAAACTTTTATCATTTATTTGTTTGTTAGCATAGACTTTAGACACAAATAGGAGTATCCCATGGAGAAGGCATAACTTTCTTTCCTCATTTATAAACTTACTCCAAAACAATCTATAAGCTTGTAGTGTCATTCAATGAAAGTTATATTCATGTAAGTCCTTTTTATCCTTAGCTTTCTTTTACTGAATCTAGTTTTATGTTTTACATATTATGTGTTTGAAAATTGTGTATTCTGTGCTTGAATTGTTTAGCATTGTTTATTGGGCTTTTCTTATGGGTGTTGAATGGTTTAATTTTCAAATAATGAGACTATCTCGTTATTTTTTAATAACATGACTTCTCATTGGTTGCAAGGACTCATTCAAACAAAATGATCTTGTAATTAACTTTAATGTTAACAGTAAACATTATATTCTTTGTAGCAAGCTCATTTGTACAACTTTGGTATTCAGAATCCATTGAATTCCATAAAAAAAACAAGTTTACTTGGTCTAGACACTTTATTCTAAATCCATTGAAATTAATAATTTTGTTTAGATGAAAAATTTTATTCATTGGAATAGACACTTTTGCACACCTTTGTTCCTTAAAAACTATTGAATTCCATCAAGTAAATGAGTCATTAATCTTGATTAGCTTTCTTCTCAAATTTTAAATGGTTTAATTCTCAAACAATGAGACTACCTCTTCATTTTTTGATAATAAAGCTTCTCTTATTGAAAGACAAGGGAGACCTTCATTGAAAATGGAATTATTATGCCTATAAATCAAGCAAATGAGTTGCCTCTAAATTTCTTAAAGAAAATAGGGACAATCAATAGTTGTAATGCTTTTAGAAGTTTGAGTTGCCTTTCAAAATTTTATAAAGAGTTAGCTTATAATGATAAACCCCTATTTGAAAGGCTTAAAAGGAATCCTCCAAATTTTCATATACTATTTGCACACCTTTGATACTTTATACCCATTGAATTCTATCAAGTAAAATGAGTCCTTGATCCTTATTAGCTTTCTTTATTGGTACAAAGTGGTTTAATTCTTGAACAATGAGATCACCTATTCAATTTTTCATAACAAGATTTCCCTTTTCATTGGAAGGACAAATTTACACAAAATGATGGGAAAATTAACACTTGTACATCATTGGTACTCTAAATTCATTGAATTTCATCAAAAATGAAAAGGTGTATTTAGTCTAAATTACCTTTTAAAATATGTATTAAGTGTTTCAATTCCTTAAAGAGACCATCTTTGTATTTTTAGCTAACAAAGCTTTTTCCTTCATTCCAAGGACTCATTCATACAAAATGATCTAAAAATTAACTTTCGTGTCCATAATAAACATTATATTTATTGCAACAAGCTCATTTGTACACCATTGGTACAATAAATCTATTGAATTCCATTAAGTAAATTGATTCATTAATCAATTACAAGTATTGAATGGTTTGATTCCTAAGTCAATTTTTCATAACAAGAATTTTCTTATCATTGAAATGACAAATTTACTCAAAATGATGATGAAATTAACATTTGTGTCTATGAAAACTTTATAATCATAGCAAAAAGCATTTTTTGTAAATCTTTGGTACACTATATCCATTGAATTCCATCAAAAATTGGTGTGATTGGTCTAGATTACCATTTTTGATTCATATTTTATGTAAATGAGTGCTTGTAATGAAAGAAGAAGCTTTGTTAGTTAGAAATGAAGAGATGTTCTTATTATTCAAGAATTAAAGCACTCAATACATATAAGCATGTTTGTGTCTTCTCAAAACTTACTTTCATTGGAACAAAGCACGTTTGCACACCTTTCCTTATAGGTATTGAATGGTTTAATTCTTGAACAATGAGTCTGTCTAGTCAATTTTTCATAATAAGATTTCTCATTTTATATGAAGGTCAAATTTACACTAAATGATGATGAAATTAACATTTATGTTTACATAAAACATTATACACATAGCTACAAGCTCATTTGTACATCTTTGGTACACTAAATGCATTGAATTTCATAAAAAAAAAGGTGTCCTTGGTGTAGATTACCTTTTTAAATATGTATTTAGTGTTTTAAATCCTAAATGTGATGATCTCTTTATTTCAAGATAACAAGGCTCTTTCCTTTGTTGCAAGGGTTCATTTAGACAAAATGATCTCATACTTAACTTTTGTGTCAACAATAGACATTATATTCATTGCAATAAGGCTATTTGTACATCTTTAGTACACTAAATCCATTGAATTCCATCAAAAAAAAAAATGTGTGTGATTGGTCTAAAGTTCTTATACATATTTTGTGTAAATGAGTGCTTTCAACAAGAGAAGGAGCTTTGTTAGTTAGAAATGAAGAGTTAGTCTCATTATTTAGGAATTGAAACACTCAATATATATAAGCATGATTGTGTCTACACAAAACCTTATAACCATGCTTGTTTGAACACTTGGGGGTACTTTGTACCCACTAAATTTCATCACGTAAAATAAGTCATTGATCTTTATTAGCTTTCCTAACAAGTATTAAATGGTTAAATTCCTAAGCAATGAGATTGCATCTTTAATTTTTCATAACAAGACTTATCTTATAGTTTGAAAAACAAATTTACAAAAATTGATGATGAAATTAACAATTTTGTCTACTCAAAACATTATATTCATTACAACAAGCTTATTTGTAAATCTTTCATACTCAAAATTCATTGAATTTCATCAAAAAAAAAAAGTGATTAATCTACATTGCCTTTTCAAATATGTATTTAGAGTTTCAATTCCTGAATGTGATAATCACTTCATTTCTAGCTAACAAGGCTACTTCCATCATTACAAGGACTCATTCATACAAAATGATCTCATAATTAACTTTTGTGTCCATAACAAACATTATATTCATTGCAACAAGCCCATTTGTACATCCTTGGTACACTAAATCCATTGAATTCCATCAAAAAATGGTGTGATTGGACTAAAAGATAATTTCTTATACATTTTGTGTAAATAAGTGGAAGAAGGAGCTTTGTTAGTTAATATTAAGGATAAAATCTCATATTTAGGAATTGAAATAATCAATATGTTTAAGCATGTTTGTGCCTACACAAAACCTTATAATCATCGGAACAACCTTTGTACTCTATACCCATTGAATTCCATTTAGTAAAATAAGTCATTAATCTTTATTAGCTTTTGTTTCAAGTATTGAATGATTTAATTCCTAAACAATGAGATTGCTTCTTTAATTTTTCATAACAAGCCTTCTCTTATCATTGGAAGGACAAATTTACATGAAATGATGATGAAATTAACATTTGTGTCAACACAAAACATCATATTAATTGAACCAAGCTTGTTTGTACATCATTGGTGAATTTAATCAAAAACTAGTGTGTTGGTGTAAATCATCATTTTTTTATACATATTTTTGTGTAAATGAGTGATTCCATCAATGAAGAAGCCATATTAGTTTGAAATGAAGACACAAGCTCATTATTTAGGAATTGAAACAATTGATATGTCTAAGCACATTTGTGTTAACACGAAACATTATATTTACTGGAACAAGCATGTTTGTGCAACTTTGATACTTTATACCCATTGAATTCCATCAAGTAAAATGAGTTAGTGGTCTTTATTATCCTTCCTTATAGGTATTGAATTGTTTAATTCCTAAACAATGAGACTATCTCTTCAATTTTTCATGACAAGACTCCATTTTTCATTAAAATAACAAATTTATGCAAAAAGATAGTTAAGTTAACATTTGTGACTACATAAAACATTATATTCATCACAACAAGCTTAATTCCTCCTCTTCGGTACTCTAAATCCATTGAATTTCATCACAAAAAGGTATCATTGGTCTAGATTACCGTTTCTTATACATATTTTTATGTAAATGAGTGCTTGCAATGAATAGCGAAGATTTGTTAGGTAGAAATGAAGAGATAATCTCATTATTTAGGAATTGAAACACTCAATATGTATAGGCATGTTTGTGTGTACCAAAAATATTATATTCATTAGAACAAGCATGTTTACACACCTTTGGTACTTTATACTTATTGAATTCCATCAAGTGAAATGAGTAATTGATCTTTATTACCTTTCCTTATAGGAATTGAATGGTTTAATTCTTAAATAATAAGACTGTCTCTTCAATTTTTCATGATAAGACTTCACTTTTCATTAAAAGGACAAATTTACATAGAATGATAGTGAAATTAACATTAGTGTCTACACAAAACATTATATTCATTGCAACTTGTTGGTATCTCTTGGGTCTTCTACATCCATTAAATTTCATCAAAAAAAGGTTTCGTTGGTCTAGAATACCTTTTTAAATACATATTTAGTGTTTCATTTCCTCACTGAGACTATCTATTCATTTTAAGCTAACAAAGACCCTTTCATCATTGCAAGGACTCATTTACACAAAAAGATCTCTTAATTAACTTTGGTGTCAACAACATACATTATATTCATTGCAATAGGCTCATTTATAAATCCTTGGTACACTAAATCCATTAAATTCTATTAAAAAATGGTGTGATTGGTCTAGATTACCATTTCTTATACATATTTTGCTTAAATGAGTGCTTGCAATGAAAGAAGGAGATTCTTTAGTTTGGAATGAAGTGATAATCTCATTATTTGAGAATTGAAACACTCTACACCTAAAAGCACATTTGTGTTTACACAAAACATTACAATCATTGGAATAAGCTCACTTGCAAAACTTTGGTACTTTACCTAATGAATTCCATGAAGTAAAATGAGTGTTTGTTCTTTATTAGTTTTCCTTATAGGTATTGATTGGTTTAATTCCCAAACAATGAGACTATCTCCTTAATTTTACATGATAAGAGCTAACCTTTTTATTAGAAGGACAAATTTATAGAAAATGATGATGAAATTGACATTTGTGTCAACATAAAATATTATATTCATTACAATAAGCTCATTTTTACAACTTTACAAATCAAAATCGATTGAATTTCCATCAAAAAATGGTGTGATTAGCCTATATTACCAATTTTTTTACATATGTTGTGTAAATGAGTGCTTACATCAAAAGGAGTTTCGTTAGTTTAAAATGAAGGGATAGTCTCATTATTTAGGAATTGAAACACTTAATATATATATATAAGCACATTTCTGTCTACACAAAATATTATATTTATTGGAACAAGCACAATTGCACACTTTTGGTATTATGTCCTCATTGAATTTCAACAAGAGAAATGATTCCATTGATCTTTATTAGTTTTCCTTATAGGGATTGAATGGTTTAATTTCTAAACGATGAGATTGACTCTTTAATTTTTTATGACAAGACATCACTTTTCATTGAAAGGACAAATTTACACAAAATGATAGTGAAATTAACATTTGTGTCCACATAAAACATTATATTCATCACAACAAGCTCAATTGTACCTCTTTGGTACTCCAAATCCACTAAATTTCATTAAAAAAAAAAGTATGATTGGTCTAGATTACTTTTTCAAATTCATATTGAGAGTTTCATTTTCTAAATGAGACCATCTTAATTTTTGGCTAATAGGCGTCCTTCTTTCATTGCAAGGATTGATTCAGACAAATAGATCTCATAATTAACTTTTGTCTCAATGACAAACATTATATTCATTATAATGGTCTCATTTGTACATCCTTGGTACATTAAATCCATTGAATTCTATTAAAAAAATGGTGTGATAAGTCTAGATTACAATTTCTTATTGTGTAAAAGTGTGCTTGCAATGAAAGATGGAGCCTTTTTAGCTAGAAATGAAGAGATAGTCTCATTATTTAGGAATTGAAACATTCAATTCATATAAGCAAGTTTGTGTCCACTCAAAACATTATATTCATTGAAGCGAGCACATTTGCACACCTTTAGTACTATGTACCCATTGAATTCCATCAAGTAAAATGAGTCATTGATCTTTATTAGTTTTCCTTATAGGTGTTGAAAGGCCTAAAACTTGAACAATGAGATGATCTCTTTAACTTTTTATGACAAGACATCACATTTCACTAAAAGGACAAAGTTACACATAAGGATGGTGAAATTACCATTTTTTTTTCCACACAAAACATTATATACATTACAACAAGGTTATTTATACATCTTTGGTGCCCTAAATTTATTGAATTCCATTAAAAATGGTGTAGCTAACCAAGATTACCATTTTTAAAAATATTTTGTGTAAATAAGTGCTTGCAATGAAAGTAGGCTCCAATTTTATCTTTTCTTACATGCATTGAGTGGCTCAATTCCTACTAATGAGGCTCCTAGATTCCTAGCATGGACTTATTCACACAAAATGATCTGGAAATTATTTTTTTTGTCAACACCAAACATTGAATTCTTTACAATAAACATGCCTATAAGCCCTTACCACTCTAAATCCATTGAATTCCATCAAATAAAAGAGTCATTGATCTTGGTAAGCTTTTCTTATAGGTATTGAGGGCTTCAATTACTTAATAATGGGATGGACTCATCATTTCTTTCTAACATAGCTTCTCATGCAAGGACTCATTCACACAAATAATCTTAAAATCAACTATTGTATTTACACCAAATATTATATTCATTGCAACAAGCACATTTGTACTTTAAATCTATTGAACAACATCAAACAAAGGAGTGATTGATCATAGTTAGCTTTACTTCTAAGTATAGATTGGTTGAATTCCTCAATAATGAGATTGTCTCTTAAATTTTTTCCAACAAGGTCCTTTCTTTTGTTGCAAGGATTTATTCATACAAAATGATCTTCAAATTAACTTCCATGTCAACATTAACTATGAGATTAATTGTAACAAGCACATTTGTACACCTTTAGTACTTTAAATTCATTGAATTCCATCAAACAAAGGAGTAAATAATCTTGATTAGATTTTCTTACAAGTATTGAAATTTTTTATTATTGAATTTGAAGACAATCTCCTCATTTCTTACTATCAAGGTTCCTCCTTTTGTTGCAAGGACTCCTTCACACAAAATGATCTTAAAATCAACTTTTGTTTTTACACCAAACATTATATTCATTGCTCTAAGCATGATTCCACGCCATTAATACTTTCAATCCATTAAATTCCATCAAATATAAGAGTCATTAATCTTAATTAGATTTTGATTATAGGTATTGAAAGGTTCTATTCTTGAATAAGGAGACCCCTTCTTCATTTCACATTAACAAGGTTGCTAGTTTGCAATGTTGAATCCTTTGGGAATTGTTGCCCTAGGGATGAATTCAATATGATGTTGTATTCCCCTAAAAAGATGGCAAACCATTTCATACTTTAGGAAAAACATCACCAAATTCTTGCAAAAGAGAAACAACAACACTAGGAAAAGAGGGGTTAAGCTCATTTGTAGCAAAATAAGTTCTTTAGTTCTTGAAAGAATTGAAGGAAAAAATTTCTCACTTTTTTTTTTAGTATGTTTTGCCATTTTTAACAATGAAATCAAGCCTATTAATAAGCTAATTTAACTACCTTAAAAATCGTAAATATAAAGAGGCACTTAGCAAACTAATTGAAGAAATTTGAGCCAAAGAAGATAATTCAAGCTAGAAGGGCAGCAAAGCATATCTTAATGCAAGTTGATTGAATAAAATTGGGCCAAAAAAAGCTAATTCAAGCCTAAATGGTGGCAAATCATATCTTATTATGGGATGAGGCTTTATTAATTTTATAAGTACATTGAATGGGCCTATGTTAAGTGATCATAAGAGTTTCCACAATAACTCCCAAAAAATAGCAGTAGGGTTTCTACAGTAACTCCTAAAAAAAAGAATTGATTTGTTGTCAAACTATTTAGGATATTTGTCCTTATCTATATGGTTTCTCTATGCTTGTTAATTCTTCATATAAATAGGTTTGATTTCATTGTTAAAGGAGGCAAAACATTTGGTGAAATAAAAGTGAGAATTTTTTCCTTTAATTCTTTTAGGAACTAAAGAACTTATTAAGAAATAACACTTCTTATGGCATTCAACCCTGCTTATCAATCCCAAATTTGTTCTTTTCTAGACTATGTTTGTCTCATGTTTCTTTGAACTTTGGGTCTATGTTATGCATGCTTGAAATTTAATTTAGCCTTTTAAGGTCTTTGTTTGATTCCTTCTGCATGTTGGGTCCCTAAGCCATGTCATTTGGGCTCACATCATCTAAGGATCCATTGGGCATTCAAAGAAACAATTATTCCTTGATCAAGAATAATGGCATGTATTCCTTAATCAGAAACCTAGAAAGGCTTAATCAAATTGATAAAGAGATTTCCAAGGATCACCTTTTGCTTTAGGGTTTTGACAAGAACACAGGAGGTTTGGATGTTGATACCTTGTTGGCAAACTTGGACACTAGATAGCTTGTAGTTGACTTATAGCTTGTGATTGCTGGTAGACTTTGGGCATTCTAACAATTTTCCAAAATATTTGGTAGGTATGAGGCCTTCCTATGTACAGTTAAGATCTGCACTAGTATCTACTAAAGCTATGGTTTCCAAAAAAAAAATTAGTTAGCAATTTTCAAAAGGATTTTAACAAGGCATTTTTCAGTGGTAATTTTTGTTAAAAGAAATAGGAATTCATTATTTTCAAGGCTTTCAAGTTATTGGGCCTTAGAAGATTCTAGTCGATCAAGAACCTCTATATTTTAAGGGTTTATAAGGTTTAGTAAGGACACTAGCACTTGATGGTCTTATGTTTGTTGGGCCTTAAGATCTTGAATCTCTTGCTTGATTTTGTTTATTTCATGTTTAAGGTCTATTAAAGTGACAACCTTTGATTAGGGTTCGTCAAACCATTTTAAAACATCCTTAAGATTTTAAGGAGCTTGGATAGACGAACATAATGGGTTTGGATTTGAAGTTGATGGGCTTTTAAGGAGCTTTTGTAGAAATTGGGCTTTAGCTTGATCATTTCATAATATATCAAGTATCTTAAGGATTTGCTCTTGATCACACGTTAAGACACTTACCTCTTTCTCTTATGACCCTATTTCAGAAGAGGCTTCAAGTTTATCATCTTAGGGACTGACTTCATCCTCAAAAGATAATTTAAAAGTACTAGCTTCTAAGGTTTTCAAAAAAAAAAATGCCTGTAGTTGCACTTGAATAATATTAAGTAGTTTAAGGGCTTGGAGATTTTTTTTTTATGAAGTTTATAGTATCTAGACATGTGACTGGGCTTACTATAGTTATAATAGACATATATGGACATCTTAGTTTTTGTTCGTATAGGTTTATAGGTTTGGGCCTAAATGTTGTTTTGGGCTTAGAAGTTGGTGTTGTTGGTGTTCGTTGGGCTTAAATCTTGAGTAAATAGCAATTTTTAATTTGGCATTGGGCCTAAGCTTTCTTTAGGTGTTTTCTTTCTAATAGAGGTTATCATCAAATAGGGCACAAGAGGATCCTAACTCCTTTTGAGTCCACTTTTGTTCCTACTTGACCAATATTTGGAGCTTTAGATCTATATAGATCTACAATCATTCTCTCTAAACAAAGCTTATTAGTTCACTATAGGCCAACTGATGATAAGGAATTTGACCATTATATTAAACTTGCAATTTAGATCTTACCTTATCATTAAGTAGCCTTGGTAATCTTATGAAAAGCTTTTCTTTCCAGAAAATTTGATTCACATCATCTCATTACATGAGATGTGTTAGAAATGTATCTTTGTGCCACAAAAAATTGTGCAAATATTTGCATTAAAGATTAGATAAGAGTTTTAATGTTCTTATCCTTTGAGTGAGATGGATCACCAATAAGGTGCTTTTGTTATGGCAAAGATAAGACTTGCCATAACATCAGGGATTGTGTGTTGGTTATTATCAAGGAGATGTTCACCATGAACATCTCTCCTGATAGTTTGGAAAATTTTATGGTGGCTAGCTAGACTGAGTATGTGATCCCACCAGCCTTTGAGCTATCATGAGAATCCTACAACATGGATCTCAACAATGGTTTGGTCAGAGGATGGTTAAATTAACTTTTATATCTACACAAAACATTCTATTCATTAGAACAAGCACATATGTATATCTTTGGTTTTTTGAATGTATTGAAATCCATCAAGTAAAAGAGTCATTGATCTTGATTAGCTTTCCTTATAGGGATTTGATGGTTTTATTCCCAAACAATGAGACTACTATTTTTTTCATTTTATGATAACAAGACTTTTTTTTTTGTTGCAAGGGCTCATTCACCCAAAATGTTATTGTAATTAACTTTTGTGCCAATAATAATTATTATATTGTTTACAATAAGTTTGTTTGTACATCTTTGGTGTTCTAAATCCATTAATTACATCCAAGAAAGGAGTGGTTGGTCTAGATTACGATTTCTCATATATATTGAGTGCTTTAATTCTTGAATAATGAGGCCTTCTTTTCATTTCTAGCTAGCAATGCCCCTTCCTTCATTGCAAGGACTCATTTACACAAAATAATGACAAAATTAACTTTTGTGTCTATATAAAACATTATATTCCTGTGATTAAGCATGTTTGCACACCTTTGGTACTTTTAACTCATTGAATTCCATAAAGTAAATTATTAATTAATCTTTAGCTTTCCTTATAGGTATTCAATGGGTTAATGTTTGAATAATGAGACCATCTCTTCATTTTTTCATAACAAAACTTTTCTTTTTGTTGCAAGGACTCATTCACACAAATTGATCTCATAATTATCTTTTGTGTCAATAGTAAATATTACATTCATAGCTACAAGCTCATTTGTACATCTTTGGTACAATAAATCTATTAAAATCCATCAAGTTGTCATTGATCTTTGTTAGCTTTCCTTATAGGTATTGAATGGTTTAATTCGTAAATCATGAGACTCTTTATTTTTTGATAACAAGACTTATCTTTTCATTGCAATGACACATTTACATAAAATGAGGGTAAAATTAAATTTTGTGTCTCTACTAAACATTATATTCATTGGAACAAGCATGTATGCACACCTTTGGTACATAGAACCCATTGAGTGCCATCAAGTAAATGAGCCTTTGATCTTAATTAGCTTTCTCTTAAAGATATTGAATGGCTTAATTCTCAAACAATGAGACTACCTTCTCAATATTTGATTCTATTTCTTTTTGTATTCCTTGTATCTTCTTAAGGTTAAAAGGATTTTTAAGTTTCTATTGTAACTGCATATAAGTAATTTCAATAGTTAGAGAACTAATAAATCTTTCATTCCTCTAAATCTTTTTCTAAATCAAATCAATTTCTCTATATTTAAGAATGGAAAAAAATTTAAAGCTAATAAGCTTTTTATTAATCTCTGCATTTATGCATCATCACCTATTTTCTTTATTGGCTATAGCATGTGTAAGAAGATTTCCTAATATGAAATCTTGATATAGAATTTTAATCATCACAAAAGGAATTTCTAAACATATACTATCATTACAAATAATGACTTATGATAGCTTGTGTTTAATAACAAGCTTACTCTAATCAACAGTGTTTAATACTTCTATTGTTTTTGAAAAGTATTTTAAAGGTATTAGTCCTTAATATGAATTTAGAGTATTAAAGCCAAACCTAGTGAAGTATCTATTATAAGTTGTAGTTGAAACCTAAGTCATGTTTTCATTTTTAGCTTGTGCGAGCTCTGGTTAGGCGTTGAGTACTTTTGGTGTAAACCACTGACAATGATTATATGACACATATGGATAAATTTCATTGAAGCTGGCACTCTAATAGTAAAAATAAAGAAATTATTATCAATGAAAATATAAATAATATTTATCTTTAGAATTGAAAATTAACATCATCCTCATTGTCATATATATATATATATATATATCAAGTTGTAGTGTTTTTCTTTTATCTAAATCTAATGTTATAAAAATAATTGAAGAAGCTTTACCTTTATCTTAAGGTTATAATGATTTTCTTTTTCTTGTTATCGCAAGAACTTATTAGTTCACACTAGAGGAAATACAAATTACCTTATATTGGTATGATTCAAGTAACTTTGAAGCTAGCAACAAGATTAGGTTTAAATAACTCTACCATAATTTATGATAGAGACTAAAGACATAATAGGTTTCTTGACTCCTTATTTAGAGTAATAGAATCTAGTCTAAGTGATGGACCTATTTATTTTTCTTATTACCCCAACTTTACTCTTTCTTTACAATCCTAATCTCATGCTTGCCTTGTGCTTAGATGTTAAAACCAAGGGATTCAATATGATGCATTTCTCAAAAAATTTAAAAACATGGGATGATTGTATGTTGCATGTAAAGTTTGCATATAATATGAGTGTTTATTCTACTACTAGTTACTCTATATTTGAAATGGTGTATGGTTTAAATCTTTTGACTCCTTTAGATTTGATGCTTTTACTTGTTGATGATATGCCAACTTAAATGGTGAACATAAGGCCAAAATGGTGAAGAAGTTGCATGAACCATGCAATTTATCTAATATATCATCTAATCTAGGTATAGGATGGTGATAAGTTATAGTGATTTTGTTAACTGCTTGACAATTAATGCACATCCTCCAAGTACCATCCTTCTTAGGCACAAGCAATATTAAAACTACACATGGACTCATGTTTGTCCTTACATATCCCTTTGCAATAAGCTCCTTAACTTACTTTTGAAGCTCCTTTGTCTCCTCAAAATTACCTCTATAAGTCGATCAGTTTGGAATTATCACACCATGGATGAATTCAATCTAATGTTCTATTCCCTTTCAAAGGTGGCAAGCCTCTTAGTTGTTTTAGGAAAAACATCATCAAATTCCTACAAAAGAGAAATGATAACACTAGGTAAAGAAGGGCAAAGCTCATTAGTACTAAAATAAGCCTCTTTGTATAAAAGTACAATTATAGGCTATTTTGAATAGAAACTGCTCTTAACATCACTCTCTTTTGCATATAGACTCTTAATTTTTCTCTTTTACCCTTCTTCTTTTCTCTCAGTCTTATCTCCTTTTTTTCCATTCTTTTCCTCTTTTCTCCTCTTAGCCTCAATTTCTTATTTTCATTTTCCTCTCACTTTCCTTTTTATTCCATAATTGATCATCTTATACTTGGCAAAGTGTCAAAGGTATAAGAGTAATGCATTTATCATTTTTTACAAAAGAGTACCTATTCTTAAACCCAACATGCATTACATGTCAATCATATTGTAATGGTCTTCCCAACAAAATATGCCCAGCATACATGGGTACAACATCACACAAGACCTTGTTAGTATATCTCCCAATTGTAACTAATACTAATACCTATTTATTTACCTTAATTTCCTACATTCATTCAACCATTAAAACATATATAGCCTTAGGTGCTTCATGGTAGGTAAATTAAGCCTTTCAACTAGAGTTGCTACATTTGTATAATAACCCCCTTCAATGATCATGTTTCATATGTGATCTTTAATGTGCCACTATATATCAAAAATATTATTTCTTTGCACTTCATCATCTTTCTTGGCTTGTGCTCCGAATGCTTATCTAGCCACAAACATATCTCCCTCAATCGAGTACCACTCTCCATCACTTATATCCTTCAAAGGTGGCATGGAATCATCATCAAACTCACTTTCTATCTTAATATCATCATTACACTGCAACACCATGGTACAATTATTTAAACATTAAGATGTAATATGTCCCTTTCCCAAATACTTAAGCATTTAACATCTCTATTTTTCCTAGGTTAGGAATTAGAGTTAACTTTCTCCTTATTAAAACTCACTTGCTTACCCTTGTAAGATTTGGCCTTGGGTTTATAATTAGCCTTACCATCCCTTTTTCTCCAATTTGGCTTTCAAGATAAAGAGGAACCCAAATTTTATTTAAATTGTGTAGAACCCTTTTATTTGAGTTGCCTCTCAACTTTCATCATAATGTGCACCATGTCCTGTAACTCCACAAAATGTTGCAAATTAACTACATTGGTGATGTCTTTATTTAGCCCTTTAAGAATTAAGTCCTAGTTGCTTCATTATCCTCCTCCATATTAGCTTGGATCATTGCAATCTCCATCACCTTATGGTAGTCCTCCACAATTTTGGTGCCTTGAGTAAGTCCTTATAGTCTTTGGTACAAATCCTTATAATAGTGATTAGGGATAAAGCTCCTCCTAAATAAGCCTCTCATGATTCCTTCTCGTAGTCAAAACAAGTTGATCCCACCAAATAATAGCATAATTAGTAAACTTAATAGCGATAAGTTTACCCTTTTCTTTTCAGAGTAGTTATGGTAATCAAAGACCAACTTAACCATCTTCTCCCATTCTAAGATGGCTTTAAGATTGTTTTTCACTTTGAACAGAGAAATTTTCATTTCAATGCTCCCTAAATCATGGTCAAAGGTGTCTTGCCTTGTAAAATCCCTTAACCATTTCTATTATTGACAATTTTAAACAAAGTTGTAGGATCATCAAATATGTCATCTTCTACATCATCTTCATGGCCATATCTCATTTCTTTAGCCATTTTACATTAGGAACTTCATGGCCCCTATGCCTTCTTTACAATTTTGCTATTATATTGGCTTGCTTCTCCATCCTATCCCTCGTATCATCAAATTTGGTGTTCATGTGCTCAATTTATTGTTGCATAGCCTTTGATCATGAATGACACCTCTTGCTCTCTCCTCAACTACACCTTTGTCTTTTGTAGACATAGTCTTAATTTTATGCAAATTGGCTAAGATACCTCATAAAACACTTCCTCATGTGTTTCACTCAAAAATATTGTCACACACCCTCATGTTTACACTCTTTAAGGTTTTTCTCAATATATGTTCACACTTTTGGCTTTTACCACTCAAAATTTTCCTTCTAGCTTTTTAAGAACTAAATAAACTAAATTAAGAGGATTAATCTTGAAGGAACCAAACTTACCATATAAAAGAAATCGAGCAAAAATTAAGCTAAGGAAAAGAAAAAAAAGAAAGTTAGAAGATAAAATAAGGAAATGAAATATATGATAGATTAAGAGTTGAATTAGAGACTAGGTTGTTATTTGGCCAAACTAACCAAAGTGTTTAGCTATTGCCATAATCACTCAAAGTTGACCTTTTTTTTCTTTATTTCTTTTTTCTCAAATTTGAAGACAAAGAAAGATAAACTAGGGCTTATGGACAAGAAAACATAAATCATGCTTTGCAAATTCAAAGAACAAGAGGTTATAAAATGTAGCTAAGAAGAAAGATGGAAAAAAAAATCAAAATTAGATAAGCATACCTAATTTAGATCTAAGCACTAATAACAACATATGTGAACCCCAAAAGACTTGACCTAGAGACCTAACACACATAAGAAATCAAATAAGAACGCAAGAAAGCAAAATCAGGTTTCAATCATACAAGACATAGACCCAATGTTTAAGGAACTCAAACATAAGGTATAAAGAAGGATATGAACACCACCTTCCAAAAAAGAAGGGATTTGGGAATAATAAGTTAGGTTGAACATCAGAACAAGAGTTAGTTCTTGATAAGTTCTTTAATTCTTGAAAAAATCAAAGGAAAAAATTCTCACTTTTATTTTCACTAATGTTTTGTTTTTTTCTTTTTATTAACAATGAAATCAAAATTATTTATAATCTAAATTAACAACCTTAACTCTAGAGATAACGATAAACTTCCTAAATAAGCTAGCAACAAATCTACTCTTATTTATTATAGGAGCCATCCAATTATATAATAAAGTCTTATTTAGGAGTAGAATTTACTATAACCCTAGCTCATTGAGTACTCCAATCAAATTAATAAGACTTTGGGCCACATTAAGATATGTTTTGCCACCTTTTGAACTTGAATTAGCATCTTTGTCCCAAATTTTTTCAATCAACCTATTAAGTACATTTTTCATCCTTTTACCTCTTGATCATATCATTAGCCCTTCATAAATGCTCAATGGATTTTTATAAGGTCTCCATGCATCAACTTCTCCATGGATCTCATTGCCTTGTTATCAAAAAATGAAGAGGTAGTCTCATTGTTTAATGATTTAACCATTCAGTACCTTTAAGGAATTCTAAACAAGATTAATAACTCATTTATTTGATGGAATTTAATGGGTTTAGGGTACCAAAGGTGTACAAAAGTTCTTGTTGCAATGAATATAGTGATTTGTGTAGATACAAAAGTTAATTTTGTAATCATTTTGTGTAAATAAGTCCTTATAACGAAGGAAGGAGCCTTGTTAGTTAGAAATGAAGAGACATACTCATTATTTAGAAATTGAAACACATTTTGTGTATTAGAAAAGGTAATTTAGACAATTCAAACCTTTGTTTTGGTGAAATTCAATGGATTTAAAGCACTAAATATGTACAAACAAGACTATTGTAATGAATATAGTGTTTGCTATTGACACAAAAGCAAATTATGAGATTATTTTGTGTGAATGAGTTTTTACAACAAAAAGTGAAGCCTTGTTATCAAAAAATCAAGAGGTGGTCTTATTATTCGAGAATTAAACCATTCAACACTTGTAAGGAAAATTAATTAAGATCTATGATTAATTTGCTTGATGGAATTTAATGAGTTTGGAGTACCAAAGATGTACAAACATGCTTCTTGCAATAAATATAATGTTTTGTGTAGACACAACATAATGTGAACCCCAAAAGTTGTAGCTTAGAACCCAACATACATGTGGAGTTGAACAAGAAATGAAGAAAGCTAAATTAGATTTCAATCATGCAACACATAGACCCAATGTTCAAGGAACACAAATCTAAGGTATAAAGATGGATATAGATGCCACACTTAGCAAAGAGGAGATTTGGGAGTGATAATTTAGGTTGAATGATGCAAGAAGATTTAGTTCTTGATAAGTTTTTTAGTTCTTGAATGAACCAAAGGAAAAAATTCCCAGTTTTATTTTCACAAATGTTTTGCTCTTTTTAACAAAGCAATCTAGCCTATTTATAGGTTGAATCATCAACCCCAAAAAGCTTAAAAATAAATACAACAATAAACTCTCAAAATGTAAAAATCTACTTATTTTATTGTAGACTCATATTTTATAACAAACCTCTTTTTAGGAGTTAATTTTATTATAACCCTAGCCCATTAAGTACTTCAATTAAATTAATAAAGCATTAGCCGGTATTAAGATATGCTTTGCTGCCTTTCAAGCATGAATTATCTTTTTTAGCCAAAATTTCTTCAATTTGTCCATTAACTACCTCTTTTATCTTCTTATCACTTGAATATGTCATTGGCCCTTCTTGAATGCTCAATGGATCCTTAGAAACCCTCCATGCATAAAGTCTTCCATGGATCTCATCATAAAAGTTAATTTGACCCTCATTTTGTGTAAATGAGTCCTTGCAATGAAGGAAGAAGCTTTTGTTAGCTAGATATGAGGAGACAATCTCATTATTCAACAATTCAAACACTCAATATGTATAAGAAAAGGTAATATACACCAATCACACTTTTTGGATGGAATTCAATTGATTTTGAGTACCAAAAATGTACAAACAAGCATGTTGCAATGAATATATATTTGATATTGACACAAAAGTTAATTATGAGATCATTTTGTGTGAATGAGCCCTTGCAACGAAGGAAGGAGCCTAGTTAGCTAGAAATGAAGCGAAAATCTCATTATTTAGGAATTGAAACACTTATTACTATAAGAAAAGTTAATCTAGAATAATCACACCTTTTTTTTTTTGTTGAAATTCCATGGATTTAGAGTACTAAAGTTGTAGAAATGAGCTTCTTGCAACTAATGCAATGTTTGCTTTTGACATAAAAGTTAATTTGAAGATTACTTTGTGTGAATGAGTCTTCATAACAAAATAGAAGCCTTGTTATTAAAAATAAAGAGGCAATCTCATTGTTATAGATTTAAACTATTCAACACTTGTAAGGAAAGCTAATCAAGAACAATGACTCACTTGATGAAATTCAATGGATTCAAAGTACCAAAGGTGTACAATCATGTTTGTTCCAATGAATATAATTTTTGTGTAAACACAAAAGTTAATTTCACCCTTATTTTGTGTAAATGAGTCCTTACAACAAAGTAAGGAGCCTTATTAGCTAGAAATGAAGAGAAGGCCTCATTATTTATGAATTAAAACAATCAATAGGTATAAAAAAAGCAAATCAAGATTAATCAAAGCTTTGTTTGAAGGAATTCAATGGACTTAGAGTACCAAATATGTATAAACAAGCTTGTTGCAAAGAATATAATGTTTATTATTAACACAAATGTTAATTACAAAAATAGAAGTCATGTTAAAAAAAAAATGAAGAGATGGTCTCATTTTTGGGGAAATTAAACCATTCAATACCTATAAGAAAAGCTAATCAAGAGCAATGACTCATTGACTTGATGGAATGTAATGGCTTTAAAGTGTTTGCCAAAGGTATGGAAATGTGCTTACTGTAATGAATATAATGTTTTGTGTAGACACAAAAGTCAATTTCACTATCCATCTATGTAAATGAGTCATTGCAAGGAAGGAAGCAACATTGTTAGTTAGAATTGAAGAGCTAGTCTCATGATTCAAGAATTGAAACACACAATATGTATAAGAAAAGCTAATGTGGACCAATCACACCTTTTTTCGATGGAATTCCATCAAGAAAATGAGTTATTCATCTTCATTAGCTTTCTCTAGAGGTATTAAGGGTTTAATTCTTGAACAATGAAAATGGCTCCACTTTTTGATAACAAGACTTCTCTTTTTGTTGCAAAGACTAATTCACACAAAATCATTTCAAAATTGACTTTTGTGTGATTTGCAAACATTATATTCATTGTAAAAAGCTTGTTTCTACATCTTTAGTACTTTAAATCCATTAAAGTCCATCAAATATAGGCGTAATTAGTCTAGATTACCTTTTATTATGTGTATTGAAGCCCATTCTTCATTTCAAACTAATATGCTTCTTTGTATAATTTTGGTGCTCTTAACACATTAAATTACTTCAAGCAAGTGACTCAATGATCTTGATTTGCTTTCCTAATAAGTATTGAATGGTTTGATTCCCAAACAATGAGGCTATCTCTTCATTTTTTGATAACAAGACTTCCATTTTTATTAGAAAGACTCATTAGCTTTTTGGTCAATACCAAACATTATATTCCTTGTAACAAGCTCATTTTTTTATTATTGGTGCCCTAAACCCATTACTATTCATCTAAAAAAATGTGTGATTGGTCTAGATTACCATTTTTTTTTTATACATAAAGAGTGTTTCAATTATTAAATAATGAGACAATCTCTTCATTTTCAACTAACAAGGGTCCTTTGTTGCAAGGACTCATTTACACAAAATGATGGTGGCATTAACTTTTGTGTCAACAAAAAAAACATTATATTATTTGGAACAAGCACATTTGCACACCTTTAATGCTCTAAACCCATTGAATTCAATCAATTAAATGAATCATTGATCTTAATTAGTTTTCCTTAAAAATATTGAATGATTTAATTCTTGAACAATGAGAACACCTCTTCATTTTTTGATAACATGGCTTCCTTTTTCATTGCAAGGACCCATTCATCTAGAATAAGGACATTGAATGGTTTAATTCTCGAACAATGATCTCAAAATTAACTTTTTGTCAACAATAAGCATTGTATTGATTGTATAAAGCTCATTTCTAGATCGTTGGTACTTTAAATCCATTAAATTGCATCAAATGAAGGTGCAATTGATCTAAATTAGCTATTATTATCTGTATTAAGTGTTTGATTTCTAGAATAAGGACATTGCTTATTCATCTATAACTAACCTTTTTTCTTTGGGTTTTTTAGGTTATTAATTCAGCCTATAAATAAGCTTGATTTTATTGCTAAATGGAGCATAACATTAGTGAAAATTTTCTCCTTTGATTTATTTGATAAACTAATAAACTTATCAAGAACTAACACTTCATGCAATGTTCAACCTAACTTATCACTCCTCAATCCCTTCTTTATTGGAGTGTGGCATCTATATCCATCCTTATACCCTAAGTTTATGTTCCTTGAACATTGGATTTAGGTCTTGCATGATTTAAATATGATTTAGCTTTCTTAGGTTCTTATTTGATTCCTTAAGTGTGTTGGATTCCTAAGCCACATTTTTTAGGATTCACATCATTTTGTGTCAACACAAAACATTATATTCATTACAACAAGCATGATTGTAAACCTTTGGTACTTTGAACCCATCAAATTCCATCAAGTAAATGACTCATAGATCTTGATTAGTACTCCTTACAAGTGTTAAATGATTAATTCTTGAACAATGAGACCTCCTTTTCATTTGTTGATAACAAGTCTTCTCCTTTCATTGCAAGGACTTATTCACACAAAATGATCTCCTTTCATTGCAACAAGTTCATTTATACAACTTTGGTATGCTAAAACCATTGAATTCCATCAAAAATGAAATGTGATTGGTCTAGATTATCTTTTCTTATACATATTAGGTGATTCAATTACCAAATAATGAGACTATCTCTTCAATTCTAACTAACAAGGTTCATTCCTTAGTAATTACCTTTTATATCAATAAAAAATATTATATTCATTGCAACAAGCTCATTTGTACATTTTTAGTACTCTAAATCCATTGAATTCCATCAAATAAATGAGTCATTGATCTTGATTAGATTTCCTTACAAGTATTCAATAGTTTAATTCCTAAACAACGTGATCATCTCTTCATTTCTTGCTTACAAGGATGCCTATAATCATTATATTCATTGCAACAAGCTTGTCTATATAACTTTGGTACTCTAAACTGGTTGAATCCCTACATATAAGTGTCAAATTGATCTTGATTAGCATTTCTTATATCTATTCAAGTTTTTAATTCTAGAATAATGCGATCTTCTCTTCATTTCTAGCTAACAAAGCTCTTTTCCTCAATGCATGGACTTATTTACACAAAATGATAGTGAAATTAAATTTTGTGCAACACAAAACATCCTATTCAATGGAACAAGCATTTTTGTGCTTCTTTAGTACTTTGAATCCACTGAATTCCATCAAGCTAATGGGTCATCGATCTTGATTAGCTTTCCTTATAGGCATTGATTGGTTTAACTCCTAAACAATGACACTATCTCTTCAATGGAACAAGCATGTTAGTACTTCTTTAGTACTTTGAATCCACTGAATTCCATCAAGCTAATGAGTCATTGATCTTGGTTAGCTTTCCTTATAGGCATTGAATGGTTTAACTCCCAAACAATGACAATATCTCTTCATTTTTTAATAACAAGGCTATTCAATTCATTGTAAAGAGTCATTCATAAAAAATTGATCTTATAATTAACTTTTGTGCCAAAAGCAAAAATTATACTCATTGTAATAAGATCATTGGTACATCATTGGCACTCTAAACCCATTGAATTCCTTAAAGGAAATGAGTCGTTAGCTTTCCTTATAAGCATTGAATGGTTTAATTCTCCAACAATGAGATTGTCTCTTCATTTTTTGTTAACAAAGGCTTCTCTTTTCATTGCAAAGAGTCATTTACACAAAATGTTTTTGTAATTAACTTTTGTGCCAAGAGCAAACATTATACTCATTACAATAAGATCATTAGCACATCTTTTGTTACTCTTATCCCATTAAATTTCCTCAAGTAAATGAGTCATTGATCTTGATTAGCTTTCCTTATAAGTATTAAATGGTATAATTCCTAAGCAATGTTATTGTTTTTTCATTTTATGATAACAAGGACATCAATATTCATTATATTCATTGCAAGAAAGCACATCTATAAAACTGTGGTACTCTAAGCCCATTGAAATGCTTCAAACAAAGGTTAGATTGATCTTTATTAGCTTTCTTTTTTAGCTATTTAAAGTTTGAAATCTTGAATACTGAGACTTCATTTCATTTTTAGCTAACAAGGCTCCTTCCTTTGTTGTAAGGACTCATTTGCACAAAATGATGGTGAAATTAACCTTTTTTCCTTTACAAAACATTATTTTCATTGGAATATACAAGTTTAGACACTTTTCATACTCTTAACCTATTGAATTCCATCAATTAAATGAGTCATTTTGATCATAAATAGCTTTCCTTTTAAGTATTAAATAGTTTAATTTTTAAATAATGAGATTATCACTTCATTTTTTGATAAAAAGGTTTCTCTTTTTGTTGTAAGCACTCATCAACACAACATGATCTCATAACTAACTTTTGTTTCAACAACAACAATTTTATTCATTGCAAGAAACTTCTTTTCTACATCTTTGGTACTCTAAATACATTGAATTCCATAAAAAAGAAAAGGTTTGATTGATTTAGATTAGCTTTTCTTATACGTATGAGTGTTTCAATTCTTGATTAATGAGATTTTGTCTTCATTTCTAATTAATAAGACTTCTTCATTTATTGCAAGGACTCATTTACACAAAATGATAGTGAAATTAACTTTTCGGTCTACACAAAACATTTTACTCATTGGAACAACCACGTCTGTAAACCTTTGGTACTCTGAATCCATTGAATTCCATCAAGCAAATGAATTATTAATCTTGATTAGCTTTCCATATAGGTATTTATATGGTTCAACTCTTGTACAATTGGACTGTCTCTTTGTTTATTGATAGCAAGGCTTCTCTTTTCATTACAAGCACTCGTTCATGCAAAATTATCTTGTAATTAACTTTTGTGTCAACAACAAACATTATATTCATTTCAACAATCCTTTGAATTCCATCTAGAAAAGGTATGATTGGTCTTTTCCTTATCTTGTAAGTATTAAGTATTTCAATTCCTAAATAATGAGACTATCTTGTATTTATTTTATAACAAGTCATTTCTTTTTATTATAATGACTCATTTGTGCAAAATAATATCATAATTAACTTTTTTGTCAATAGTAAATATTATATTCCTTACAACAAGCACATTTGTATATCTCTAGCACTTTAAATCCATTGAATTCCACAAAAAAGAAAATGGTGACTAGTTTAGATTATGTTTTCTTATATGTATTAAGTGTTTTAATTCCTAAATAATGAGACTATCTAATCATTTTGTTTTTTGACAATAAGACTTTTCTTTTAATTGCAATGACTCATTCACATAATATGATCCTTTAATTAACTTATGTATCAACATCAAAATTTATATTCTTTGAAACAAGCTTGTTCATATATCATTGGTAATGCCAATCCATTGAATTCCACCAAGTAGATGAGTCATTGATCTTGATTTGCTGCTTTCATTATAGGTATTAAAGGGTTTGTTCTCCATCAATGAGACTACCTCTTCATTTTTTTGACAATAAGGCTTTTCCTTTTCATTGCAATGAGTCTATCACACAAAATTATCTCATAATTAACTTTTGTAACAAGAGCAAACATTATACTTATAGCAATAAGATCATTGGTACATCTTTGGTACTTTAACCAATTCAATTCCATCAAGTAAATTAGTTGTTGATTGTGATTAGCTTTCCTTATAGCTAATGAATGGTACAATTCCCAAACAATGTGATCATCTCTTCATTTTTTGATAACAAGGATGTTAATATTCATTATATTCATTGCAAAAAACATGTATATACAACTTTGATACTGTAAACCAATTGAAATCCTTCAAAGGTTAGATAGATCTTTATTAGCTTTTCTTATAGCTATTGAATGTTTCAATTCTTAAATATTGAGACCTCTTCATTTTTAGCTTATGAGGCTCTTTCCTTCATTGCAAGGTTGTATTTACACAAAATGATTTTGAAATTAACCATTTTGTCTCCACAAAACATTATATTCTTCGAAACAAACATGTTTAGACACATTTGGTACTCTAAACCCATTGAATTCCATCATTTAAATGTGTCATTAATCTTAATTAGTTTTTATTATAGGTATTAAATGGTTTGATTCTTCAACAATGAGACTACCTCTTCATTTTTTGATAACAAGGTTTCCTTTAGCATTGTAAGGACTTATTAACATAATGATCTTGTAACTAACTTTTGTAGCAACAATGACCATTGTATACATTGCATGAAACTCATTTCTACATCTTTGCTACTATTAATCCATTGAATTCCATCAAATAATGCTTTGATTTATCTTTATTTGCTTTTTGTATACCTTTTGAATGTTTTAATTCCTGAATAACGTGACCTTCTTTTCATATCTAGCTAATGAGGCTCCTTCCAATGTTGTTGGGACTCATTCACACAATAAGAAAGATTAAATTAATCTTTAAGTCTATACAAGACATTCTATTCATTGGATCAAGCATGTTTCTGCACCTTTGGTACTATGAATCCATTAAATTCCATCAAACAAATGAATCATTGATCTTGATTAGCTTTCCTTATAGGTATTAAATGGTTTAATTCCTAAACAATGAGACTGTGATATGATTTTAGCAAGACTTGTCTTTTCCTTGCAAGAACTCATTCACACAAAATGATCTCATAATTAACTTTTATGTCAACAACAAGCAATATTCATTGCAACAAGCATGTTTGTACATCTTTGGTACTCTAAATCCATTCAATTCCATCAACAAAAAGTGTGGTTCTCTCTTCATTTTTTGAATATTAATTGAGTGTTTTAAATGTTAAATAATTAGGCTGTCTCTTCTTTTCTAACTAACAAGGTTCCTTCCTTCGTTGCAAGGACTCCTTTAAACAAAATCATAATGAAATTAATTTTGTATCAACATGAAACATAACATTAATTAAAACAAGCACATTTGAGTGCCCTTGGTACTTTGAACACGTTGAATTCCATCAAGCAAATGAGTCATTATTCTTGATTAGGCTTTCTTATTGGTGTAGAATAGCATTATTCCTAAACAATGACATTGCTTCTTCATTTCTGATAACAATGCTTCTCTTTTCATTACAAGGACTCATTCCCACAAAATGATCTCAAAATTAACTTATGTGTCCATAACAAACATTATATTTAGTGCAACAAGCTCATTTGTACATTTTTAGCATTCTAAATTAATTGAATTTCAATAAAAAATAGTTTGATTGGTTTTAATTAGCTTTTCTCATATGTATTGTGTGTTTGGTGCTTTGAACCTTCAAATTCTATCAAGTAAATGAGTCGTTGATCTTCATAAGTTGTACTTATAAGTATCGAATGGTTTAATTCTTGAACAATGAGGCTACCTCTTCATTTTTTGATAACAAGTCTTTCTTATTGTTAGAAAGACTCATTAGCTTTTGGGTCAATACCAAACATTATATTCCTTGTAACAAGCTCATTTTTTTATTTTTGGTGCCCTAAACCCATTACTATTCATCTAAAAAAATGAGTGATTGGTCTAGATTACCATTTTTTTTAATACATAAAGAGTGTTTCAATTACTAAATAATGAGACAATCTCTTCATTTTCAACTAACAAGGGTCCTTTGTTGCAAGGACTCATTTACACAAAATGATGGTGGCACTAACTTTTATGTTAACAAAAAAAATTATATTATTTGGAACAAGCACATTTGCACACCTTTAATACTCTAAACCCATTGAATTCAATCAACTAAATGAGTCATTGATCTTGATTAGCTTTCCTTACAAATATTGAATGGTTTAATTCTCGAACAACGAGAACACCTCTTCATTTTTTGACAACATGGCTTCCCTTTTCGTTGTAAGGACCTATTCACACAAAATGATCTCAAAATTAACTTTTTGTCAACAATAAGCATTGTATTGATTGTATGAAGCTCTTTTCTACATCATTGGTACTCTAAATCTATTAAATTGCATCAAATAAAGGTGCAATTGGTCTAAATTATCTATTATTATCTATATTAAGTGTTTTAATTATAAGATAAGGAAATTATTTATGCATTTTTAACTAACATTATTTTTTGGGTTTTTAAGGTTATAAATTCAACCTATAAATAAGCTTGATTTTATAGTTAAGAGCATAACATTAGTGAAAATTTTCTCCTTTGAATTATTTGAAAAAAACATATTATATTCATTACAAAAAGCTCATTTATACATCTTGGGTACTTTAAATCCATTGAATTCTATCAAATAAATGAGGCCTTAATCTTGATTAGCTTTCCTTATAGGTATTGAATGGTTTAATTCCTGAACAAGATGATCATCTCTTCATTTTTTGCTTACAAGAATGTCTATAATCATTATATTCATTGCAACTAGCATGTCTATACAACTTTCATACTCTAAACAGATTGAATTCCTACATACAAGGGTCAAATTCATCTTGATTTGCATTTTTTATAGCTATTTAAGTTTTCAATTCTAAAATAATGTGACCATCTCTTCATTTCTAACTAGCGAGGTTCTTTCCCTTAATGCATGGAACTATTTACACAAAATGATAGCAAAATTGAATTTTGTGCAACACAAAACATCCTATTTAATAGAACAACCATGTTAGTACTTCTTTAGTACTTTGAGTCCACTAAATTCCATCAAGCTAATGAGTCATTGATCTTGATTAGCTTTCCATGTAGGCATTGAATGGTTTAACTCCCAAACAATGACACTATCTCTTCATTTTTTAATAACAAGGCTTGTCATTTCATTGTAAAGAGTCATTCACATAAAATGATCTCATAATTAACTTTTGTGCCAAAAGTAAACATTATACTCATTGCAATAAGATCATTGGCACATCATTGGCATTCTAAACCCATTCAATTCCATAAAGGAAATGAGTCATTGATCTTGATTAGCTTTTCTTATAGGCATTGAATGGTTTAATTATCCAACAATGAGATTGCCTTTTCATTTTTTGATAACAAGGCTTCTCTTTTCATTACAAATAGTCATTTACACAAAATGTTTTTGTAATTAACTTTTGAGCCAAGAGCAAACATTATACTTATTACAATATGATCATTGATACATCTTTGATAATTTTAACCTATTAAATTCCATCAAGTAAATGAGTCATTGATCTTGATTAACTTTCTTTATATGTATTAAATAATATAACTTAGGGTTTAATGACTTTTTCTTGTTATCATGAGCTTATTAGCTCTCATTAGCAAAAGTATAAATTCATCCATATTAGGATGATTTAGGTAGCTTTAAAACTAGTTGTTAGATTGGGTTTGAATAACTTAACTACAATTTATGTTTGGGATAAGAGACATAACTGTTATCATGACTCACTATTATGAGTAATTAAATCAAGTTTAAGTGAAGGAATACAAATCTCATGTTTTCCTAATTTTACACTACCATTATTAGATCTTATTTTAATGTGTGCTTTATGTTTGGATATTAAAACAAAAGGATTTGATATAATGTATACCTTTGAAAATTTGGTTCTTATATATAGAATCCATTATGAGGTTATAAACATCACAATTCCTAGTACAAAAGAAATTCCTTCTAAATATGCTAATAAAGGAACTACCACTTTGTTTCCAACTAATAGATCTTAAACATATGTTATGGTTCCTAAAACTATAACATGGGATCAAGTTAAATTACTTGAAAAATGGACTTTAGAAAAAGTAGTCAAACTTGTTAAACAAGTTGATTGACAATTAGAAGAAGTTATTGAATATTAAGTTGAACATGTTGAAATTGGATTTCCATCACAAAGAAATGTAAGGTTAAACCCCAAAGAGATCTTAAAGATTTAAAACCAATAAAATAGTCTACTTCTTCTATTCTGCTAACACAGTTAGATGGAATTAGAAGAACAAGGGAACAAGTTAATCAACCATAATATAAAGTTGAATTTCTTCCCTTTACTTTTACTTTTATGGTAAATGAACTACTACATCATGCTTCAAGACCTAGATCTCCCTCTTTATCTAGTATGTGTTATCATGATGAAGATTAGAGAATATATGTACTTAAAACCTATAATGAGGTTGAGGAAAAAAGATAAGGAGTTATCTACTCTTCTGAAATTAAGCTGAAAAGAAAATGGTTTTTTATGACTTTTACTCCTACTCAACAAGAGCAATGGTATCAAAGTCATAAGTATATATTGCTGAGATGGGTGCTATTGATATTTATATATATTCAAAAGGTTTATAAACTAGTATTGTAGCTATTTTGCTGTTAAAGAACTATTACTTGCATGTTTGTTTGCTTATGTCAAAAGAAAATTTTACAAGAGAAGTGAGAAGAAGAAGAAGAAGAAGAGAAGAAGATTCTGCCTCCTTCTCTTGACTCCTAATCTTATTTACCCAACCATGGATTCCTTTCACATGAACTAAAGTGACCTTTTTAAAGTCACTTTAATAAAGTGATTTCTTTTGTTGTTATTCATAAAGTGACTTTACAAAAGTAGCTTTTTTAAAAAAAAACAAACAAAAGTTATTTGTCTTTTAGAGTCATAAGAGTCTTGGGAATCTCACATGATATCATCCTTAGTACACCTTGCTTAACTATTTTCTTCTTGCAATAGTTCTTGTAAGGAAGATGCTTGAGAAGCTAATGCTTGAGGTTAAAGCAAAGTAGTCATTATTTCGAATAGCTTTTCTTTGGATGCAAATTCCATAGTGCCTTAAATAGTTATTCTAAAGATTGAGAGGAGTTAGACTTAAGAGCAATAGGGTGTGATCCATTAATATAAACAATCCCTTTGGCCATATAAACTCCAACATGGAAAAAATCAAACTTGTCCCACTAGTGGATATTAATCCCTTTAGTGAGCCATGGAGCATGCTTGATGTTGATGTCGAAAATATTAACATGTTTTACCACTATGATATAATCCCAATAAAATGATTGGTAATTGTATAAAAAAGTGTACTAACATAAGTAAAAAAAAATTCTTTAAATTTAGTCTTAACTACAGAAAATATTTGTTATTTTACCTCCTTAGACAAATAAAAATCCTACCAACCTTTAAGTTGTCTGCTAAATCTACTTGTAATTATTTTTGCAATCTTAAGGTCAAAATTACCCTTCTTTTTAACAAAAATTGTAAACATCATCATATAATGTAATAGTATGAGAATTTGATGTTTTATTTAACCTTCTAGATTCTATTCCATTATACTACTACCATTATATTAAACATAGCTATAATCAACTTGTTCCTTTAATACATGATCAACAAGTGTTGGTTTAATATATTAATGTATGAGCCTTATTAAAGGTCATTTTATTAATATCAAGAGGATCCTTTGAATAAGAAGGAGAAGGTTTATCCTTCAAAGGTTACTATTCTAATAAGAACATATTTTGTAATTGATCTATATAATCTTCTATCTCAGTTTCAAATATAATATGTTCCCCTTTTTCTTGCACTATGGCTTCTTTTTCTTTTAATTTCATACCTTTAAGTCTTTTAACAACCATTTTGTAATTTATTTCTTTTAGTGAAAGAGGTTTAAATAAAACTTTTGTTTCTACTTTTGGTTTAACCAAAGGTTTGGGAATAGCATCCCTATTTTGAGCTATTTCCTTAACCATTTGCTTAATATGCATAAGCTGAGATCCAACAAATTAAAGATAAAGATTACTATAATTATCTTGCTATATAATAGCATTGATTGTTGCTTCAACCTTATAAGGTAAAGCAATAATCTTATTATCATTGATTTTAATAGAGAGATTTAAAGGTAGAGGATGAATGCTACTAACACTTTTACCCTTTTTTCTCAAATTTCCTAATAAGCATTTTCAAGAGCTATACACTTACTAGGGGCTGAAAAATAGGGAAAAGATTGTCTTTGAAGATTATAAACCTTTTGAATAAATTAAGGCATTTTTTTTTCCTTTTTTTTTTTGCAACAAACTCATTTGCACATCTTTGGTTCTCTAAATCCATTAAATTCCACCAAAGAAAGCTTTGATTGATCTCAATTATCTTTTCTTATACATATTGAAGATTTTTTAAATCTTAAATAATGAGACATTCTCTTCATTTCAACCTAACAAGGCTCCTTCCCTTGTGGCAAAAACTTATTTACCCAAAATAATGGTGAAATTTACTTTTTGTCTACACAAAACATTCTATTCATTGGAACAAGCACGTATGTACATCTTTGATATTCTAAATCCATTGAATTCCATCAATGGATTTAGAACATTTTCTCTAAATTAAATAAATTGAGGCATTTTTTTTCCTTTTTCTTTTCTTTTTGCAATAAGCTCTTTTGCACATCTTTGGTTCTTTAAATCCATTGAATTCTATTTTTAAAAAAAAAAAAACCTTGCTTTGAGCTTTATTGGCTTTTCTTATACATATTGAAGGTTTTCAATCCTTAATAATGAGACCTTGTCTTCATTTCAACCTAACAAGGCTCTTTCCTTCGTTGCAACAATTTATTTACCCAAATTGATGGTGAAATTCACTTTTTGATTGCACAAAAAAATCTATTCATTGGAACAAGCATGTATGTACAGCTTTGATTTATAGCTAACAAGGCTCTATCCTTCCATACAAAGATTTATTTACCCAAAATGATTGTGAAATTTAGTTTTTTTTTTTCTGCACAAAACATTCTAAATCCATTGAATTCCATCAAGCCAAATGTGTCTTTAATCTTGATTAGCTTTTTTTATAGGCATTAAATGTTTAATTCCTAAACAATGAGATTGTCTCTTAGTTTTTGATAACGAGAGGCATTGATATTGATTTGCTTTCCTTATAGGAATTGAATGGTTTAATTCTAGAACAATGAGACTACCTCTTCATTTTTTGTTAACAAGGCTTCACTTTTTTTGTTGCAAGAAATTACACAAAAAGATCTTGTGATTAACTTTTATGTCAACATCAAACATTGAATTCATTGCAAGAAGCTCATTTCTACATGTTTGGCATTCTAAATCCATTGCATTTTGTAAAAAAAAAAAAAAAAAAAGGTCTTAGTGGTCTTATTTAGCTTTTCTAATACATTTTTAGTGTATAAATTCAAGAATAATGAGATCATCTATTCATTTCTAACTAACAAGGCTCCTTCCTTTGCTATAGGGACTTGTTTACAAAAAATGACAGTGAAATTAACTTTTGTGTTTGCATAAAACATTTAATTCATTGGAGTTAGCATGTCTTTAAACTTTTGGTACTCTAAATCCACTATATTCCAACAAGCAAATAAATGATTAATTCTCATGAGCTTTCCTGATATGTATTGAATAGTTTAATTCTCAAACAATGAGTTGTCTCTTTATTTTCTAATAATATGACTTCTTTTTCATTTTAAAGACTTGATTGCACAAAATGATCTTGTAATTAGCTTTTATGTCAACAATAAACATCATGTTCTTTTCAACAAGCTCATTTGTACAAATTTCATACTCAAGTTCCATTGAATTCCAACAAAAGTAGGTCTCATTGCTCTAGGTTACCTTTCCTTATATGTAGTAAGTGTTTCAATTCCTAAATATTGAGATTGTCTCTTCATCTTTAGCCAACAATGCTCATTCCTTTGTTGCAAGGACTCATTTACATGAAAGGATGGTGAAATAAACTTTTGCATGAAGTCAAATTATATTCATTGGAACAAGCACATTTGCATACCTTTGGTACTCTGAACCTATTAAATTCAATTAGGCAAATGAGTCAATGATCTTGGTTAGCTTTCTTTACAAATATTGAATTCAATTAAATGAATGGCAAAGTGATTTGCTAGCCTATAAAGAATTAAAAAACTAGTGGAAGGTTAAAACTTTCAATTATTTTAACAATATTAAAGCATAGGAGAAATCTTTATTCTACAAAAACCCACAAAAAAAATCTAGTTGGTTTCTTCATATTAATCTCCTCATGATAAGGTTAAATTTCCCAATTGGTTTAAAATATGGTTCCTCAAATGGGGATTACATCCCGTTATACTCCCTTAACGAGTAAAAATTATTTATGAATAATTTTGTGAAAAGAATCTTGACTTAAGGAATAAAATCTTAAATTTTGCTATCTAGTATCATGTTCCATGCATCATCAAATGGGACTATAGTATGATTTCCAAATAAGTTAATATCCTAGGAGAAAGTACTTAGCATGTATCATGGCTTGATTGAAGGATTAACATTTGATGGTGGGAAAAATTTGACTATTTCAATGAAGGGGTTTACACTACTAAAAGAGTTATTAATTTAGAAATTAACATTGTAAGATCTGCTCCTCCAGCTGTCAAGACT
Source organism: Rhizophora mangle (assembly GCA_037832345.1). Classification (NCBI taxonomy): domain Eukaryota; kingdom Viridiplantae; phylum Streptophyta; class Magnoliopsida; order Malpighiales; family Rhizophoraceae; genus Rhizophora; species Rhizophora mangle. Next base: position 183,279 of record JBAPLJ010002056.1, read on the forward strand.
CCAGCTTAAATGCTTAAAGCACTAGTCATGAGTGTGCCAAGAGAACAACTAATTGAGATGATGGCTTGTATTTTACAATCTAATAAAGACCAACCAAAATGTAGTCAAGCAAAAGATTCCAAGCTCACTCAACAAAATGATATTATGCAAGACTTAAAAGATCTATATGATTTGTGAAGGGGACAAAATGGACAAAATGCTTTTACAAAGCCATTGTATAAAGCCACTTTATAAAATCTACTTTTATAAAGATACTTTATACTTTATAAAGGAAACTTTTATCATGTATTTATTTGTTAGCATAGACTTTAGAGACAAATAGAAATATCCCATGGAGAAGCCATAACTTTCTTTCCTTATTTATAAAGTTACTCCAAAATAATTTGTAAGCTTGTAGTGTGACTCAATGGAAGCTATATTCATGTAAGTCCTTTTTCTCTTAAGCTTTCGTTTACTAAATTTAGTTTTGTGTCTTATGTATTGTGTGTTTGAAAATTGTGTATTTTGTGTTTGAATTGTTTAGCATTGTTTATTGGCTTTTCTTATAGGTATTAAATGGTTTAATTCTCAAATAATGAGACCATCTCATTATTTTTGATAACATGACTTCTCATTGGTTGAAAGGACTCATTCACACAAAATAATTTTGTAATTAATTTTAATTTCAAAAGTAAACATTAAATTTTTTGTAGCAAGCTCATTTGTACAACTTTGGTATTATGAATCCATTGAATTCCATCAAAACAAGTCTAATTTGTCAAGATTACCTATTCTTATATGTATTGAGTGTCTCAATGTCTAAATAATGAGATCATCTCTTCATTTCTAGCCGACAAGGCTCCTTCCTTTGTTACAAGGACTCAATTACACAAAATTATGGTGAAATTAACTTTTATGTCCACACAAAGCATTATATTCATTGGAGAAAGCATGTTTGCAAACCTTTAGTACTCTGAACTTATTGAATTCCATCAAGTTGATGAATCATTGATCATAATTAGCTTTTCTTACAAGTATTGAATGATTTAATTCTCAAACAATAAGATTGTCTCTTCATTTTTTGATAACAAGGCTTTTCTTTTCATTGAATGGACTTATTCACAAAAAGTGATCTCATAATTAACTTTTATGTCAATAGTAGATATTATATTCTTTGCAACAAGTTGGTTTGTACATCATTAATACTCTCAATCCATTGAATTCCTTCAAATAAAGCTTTAATTGATCTTAAGTAGCTTTTCACATACCTTTTGAAATTTTCAAATCCTGAATAATGAGACCTTCTCTTTAATTTTAGCTAACAAGACTACTTTCTTTGTTACAAGGACTCATTTACCCAAAATGATGGTGAAATTAACTTTTCTTCAATACAAGACATTCTATTCATTGGAACAAGCATGCATGTATGTCTTTTGTACTCTAAATACATTAAATTCCATCAAGAAAATAAGTTATTGATGTTGATTAGCTTTCATTGTAGGTATTTAATGGTTTAATTCCCAAACAATGATACCATCTCTTCATTTTAGGATATCAAGACTTCTCTTTTGTTTCAAGAAATCATTCTCACAAAATGATCTATAATCAACTTTTATGTCAACAATATATTTTTTGTAACAATCTCATTTCTACCACTTTGGTACTCTAAATCCATTGAATTCCATAAAAAGAAAAAAATTCTATTTGGTCTAGATTACCTTTTCTTATGTGTATTGAGTGTTTCAATTCTAAAATAATGAGATAGTGTCTTCATTTCCAGCCAATATGGCTCCTTCCATTGTTGTAAGGACTTATTTACACAAAATAATAGTGAAGTTAACAATTTTATTTACATGAAACATTTTATTCATTGGAATAGACACTTTTACACAATTTTGGCACTTTGAACCGATTGAATTCCATCTAGTAAATGAGTCATTGATAGTGATTAGCTTTCTTCACAAATATTGAATGGTTTAATTCTCAAACAATGAGATTGCCTCTCCATTTTTTAATAACAAAGCTTCTTTTTTTTTGTTACAAGTACTTATTCACACAAAATAATCTCGTAATTAACTTTTGTGTCAACAAGAAATATTATATTCTTTGCAACAAGCTTGTTTGCATATCTTTGGTACTCTAATTCATTGAATTTCATCAAACAAAGCTTTGATTATTTTTTATTAGCTTTTCTTATACCTATTGAAGGTTTGAAGTCCTCGATAATGGGACATTTTCTTCATTTCTAGATAACAACACTCCTTCTTTCATTACAAGGATTTATTTACCCAAAATGATGGTGAAATTCACTCTTTTGTCTACAAAAAACATTTTATTCTTTGGAACAAGCACATATGTTTGTCTTTGATGCTCTGAATTCATTGAATTCTACCAAGCAAATGAGGCATTAATCTTGATTAGCTTTCTTTAGAGGAATTTAATGGTTTAATTTCTAAATAAGAAGACCATCCCTTCATTTTTTGTCAAAGATTTCTCTTTCATTACAAGGACTCATTTACACAAAATGATCTCATAATTAACATTTGTTTTAATAGTAAACACTAAAATCTTTGTAAGAAGCTCATTTGTACAACTTTGGAACTCAAACCCATTGAATTCCTTGAAATAGAGGTTACTTTGATCTTGATTGGCTTTCTTATAACTATTTAATGTTTCAATATTTTAATAATGAGACCTTCTCTTCATTTCTAGCTTACAAGGCTCCCTCCTTCTTTGTAATGACTCATTTACATAAAATGATGGTGAATTCAACTTTTCTGCCAACATAAAACATTATATTGATTGGAACAAGCATGTTTGCACGCCTTTGTACTCTAAACTCCTTGAATTCTATCAAGTGAATGAGTCATTGAACTTGAGTTTTCCTTATAAGGATTAAATGGTTTAATTATCTAACAATGAGATTGCCTATTCATTTTTTGATAATAAGGTTTCTCTTTTCATAGCAACAACTCATTTACACAAAAGGATCTCAAAGTTAATATTTATGCCAATAGTAAACATTATATTCATTGCAATAAGCTCATTTGCACATCTTTGGAATTCTAAATCCATTGAATTCCATCAAACAAAGCTTTGATTGATCTCCATTAGCTTTTCTTATACCTATTGAATGTTTCAAATCCTAAATAAAGAGATCATTCCTTCATTTCTAGCTAACATAAGAAAAACTAATTTAATTGAATGACTCCTTTGTCTAGTGGAATCCAATGTATTTAGACTACTTGGGATGTATTGATGCACAAGTCATAGTAAAGTCAATGTGGATGCTAATTGCTAGGAGAGGAGAAACTTTATTGCCATGGAATGAAGTAACAATCCCTAGTTTCAAGCAATGAAAATTTTTCTCCTAATAAAAAAGCCAATCAATAATAATAGCTCTTTTATTCAATGTGTATATTGCAACAAAATTAAAGTTTGGTGTAAAACAAGATGTTAATTGAATAATTGTTTTATTTGAATGAGTCCTTGTAACAAAATGAGTAGCCTTGTTTCTAAGGAATCAAAGCATAGTCCTATTATTCAAACATAGAATGATTCTCTCTTGAAAAAAAAAAGAAAAATGTTCAAAAGTAATGGCTCCTTCACTTAATGGTCTTTGTTAGATTCAGACAATCTCATGTTTTAAGCAATCAACAATCTCAATTTTGTAATGGATTTGGATTTTCTAAGACATAATAATGCAATTCTCACAATTAAATCAACAATTTGTGTTGATATTTATATTAATTTCATGATTTCTTTGTATGAGTGACTCTTGAAAGTAAAAGGAGAATCCTTATTAGCTTGAAAGGAAGTGTTAGTCTCATCTTTCTTGCAAAAAACCATTCTATCCATTTGAAAAAAGGTAATCAAGATGAATGACTCCCTTTGTTTGATGAAATTTAATGGATTTGGACTACCTAAGGTGTATTGATGTGCATGTTGCAACAAATTTAAAGTTTAGTGTAGATCTAGATGTTAATTGAATGATTGTTTTGTGTGAATGATTCCTTGCAATGAAAGGAAAAATTTTATTATTGAGGAATTAGGTAAAGGTCTCAAATTTTAGACAATGAACAACTCTCTTCCAATAAAAAAAGTTAATCAAAAGTATTAACACTTTTCTTTGATGGACTTCAATGGATATAAACTATCTAGAGGAGAAGTCCTAATGTCAAGCAATGAAGAGATGGTCTCATGTTTTAAGTAATGAATGATTCTCTCACAATAAGGAAAGCTAATCAAGAGTAATAGTTTCTTTAATGAATGAACTTCAATGGATTTGGACTACTTAAGACATCATATCATGCATCACTTGCTAAAATTATTGATATGTGTAAACATTTAAGTTAATTTAATGATTTCATTATGTGAATGACTCCATTGAATGAAAGAAAGGCCTTAATAGCTAGAAACAAATTGTTAATCTTTTTAACAATGAACCATTCTATCCACATAAGAAAAGCTAATGAAGACAAATAACTTCTTTCTATGAAGGAATTTAATAGATTTAAACTATTAAAGTTGTACTGACATGCATGTTGTAGCAAAATCAATATATGTTGTAAAAATGGATGTAGCTTTATATGAATGATTCCTTACAATAAAAAAGAGTAGTTTTATTACAATGGAGTCAAGAAAAGGTCCTAAGTTTCAAGGAATGAATGATTCTCTCCTAATAAAGAATGCTATTCAAAAGTAATAGCTCCATTATTTGATGTGCATGTTACAAAAAAATTAAAGTTTGGGGTAGACTTGGGTGCTAAGTAAACAATCATTTCATGTGAATGATTCATTACAAAGAAAGTAAAAGACTTATTGTTGAGAAATCAAAGTACTATCTTATTATTTAGCTAATGAATGATTTTCTAATGAGAACAGAAAGCTAATCAAGAGTAATGGCTACTTCATTTGATGGACTTCAACCGGTCTAAACAACCAAGATGAGAAGTGATATTATCAAGTAGTTTTGGGATAATCTCATGTTTCAAGCAACAAATGATGCACCCTTAAGCTAATCAAGAATAATGGCTTCCAAGTATTAGATTAGTTTCAGTGGATTTTGGACTCCCTAATACATAATAATGTGTATCTCAAAATTAAATAAACAATTTGTGTAGAAATTTAAGTTAATTTCATGATTTCTTTGTGTGAGCGACTCTTAGAACGACATAAGAACCCTTATTAGGTGAAAACAAATTACGAGTCTCATGTTTCTCACAATAAACCATTCTATCTATTGGAGAAAAGGTATTCAAGATGAATAACTCATTTTGATTGATGAAATTTAATGGATTTAGGCTACCTAAAGTCGATTGATGTATATGTTGCAACAAAACTAAAGTTTGGTGTGTTCCTAGATATTGATTAAATGATCATTTTGTGTAAATGCTTCTTTGTAACAAAAGGAGAAGCCTTATTATTTGGGAATCAAGTAAATGTCTCAAGTTTTAAGTAATGAATGATTCTCTACTAGTAAAGAATGCTAATCAAGAGTAATAGCTCATTTGCTCAATGGACTTCGATAAATATGGATTACCCAAAAGAAGTCCTAATGTCAAGTAATCAAGAGATAATGTCATGTATAAAATAATCAGCAGCAATTCAAGAGTAATAGTTTTTTTTTATTGGGTGGAATTCAACAAACTTGAACTTTGCATGACATAATAACATGCATCTTGTAATGAAATCTTAATGGATGTAGACATTTAAGTTAATTTCACAGTTTCTTTGTGAAAATGTCTCCTTAAAACAAAACGATAACCCTTATTACCTAGAAATGAAGTATTAGTCTTAGCTTTCAAGGAATGAACCATTTTATCCATTTGAGAAAAGCTAATTAAGATGAATGACTCCTTTTGTTTGATGGAATTGAATAGATGCAACTAGCCTAAGGTGTATTGAATTGCATGTTAAAACAAATCTAAGTTTGGTGTTGACCTAGATGCTAATTGAATGATTATTTTTTGTGTGAACGATTTCTCATAACAAAAGGAGAAGCCTTATTAAAAAAAAAAATCAAGTATCAAGTTTCAAGAAATAAACAATTCTTTCCTTGTAAGAAAAGCTAATCAAGAGTAGTAAGTCTATTCTTCACTAGATTTTAAATGGATATAGACTAACCAAAGGAGAAGTCCTAATTTCAAGTAATTAAGAGATGATCTCATGTTTCAAGCAACAAATGATTATCTCACTATAAGGAAAGCTAATAAATAATAATACCTACTTAATTGGATGAACTTTAAAGGGTTTGGATTCCCTAAGACATCATAACATGCTTTCTCACATAAATTAGTGATCAGTGTAGACATTTTAGTTAATTTAATGATTTCTTTAGGTAAATGACTCCTTGGAATGAAAGAAAGGGCCTTATAACTTGAAATAGAGTGTTTATCTTCTAAGCAATGAACCATTCTATTTGTGTAAGTAAAGTTAATTAGGATGAAGATTCATTTGTTTGATGAAATTTAATAGATTTAGTTTACCCAAGTTATGTTGATGTGTATGTAGCACCAAAATCAATAAATACTGTAGAGATAAATGCTAATTGCATGATTATTTTGTGTGAATGATTCCCTACAACAAAAGGAGTAGATTTATTACAATGGAATCAAGTGACTATCTCAAGTTTCAAGCAATCAATGATTCTTTCTTGCTAAAGAATCTTAATCAAGAGTAATAGCCCAATTTTTTAATATGCATATTACAACAAAATAAAGTTCAATGTATTCTTAGATGCTAATTGAATGATCATTACGTGTGAACAATTCCTATAAATAAAAAGAGAAGCCTTATTGTTGAGGGATCAATTGATAGTCTTATTATTTAAAAGTAATGACTCAATTATTTGATGGACTTTATTGGATTCAAAAAACCCATATGAGAACAGATATCATCAAGTAATCAAGAGACAATCTCATGTTTCTAGCAATGAACAATGTTCACTTAGAAAAGAAAGTTAATCAAGGATTATAAATTCCTTATTGGATGAAATTCAATAGATTTCAACTTCCTAAGACATAATAATATGCATCTTGCAATTAAATTAATGATTGATGTAAACATTTAAGTTAATTTCATGATTTCTAGGTGTGAACAACTCATTGGAACTAAAGGAAAACCATTATTAGCTAGAAATGAATTATTAGTCTCATCAATCACATAATGAGCCATCCTTTCCATCTATGAAAAAGTAACCAAGATGAATGTCTCCTTTTGTTTGATGAAATTTAATAGACTTAGACTATTTAAGGTGTATTGATAAGCATGTTGCAAAAAATTACAGTTTTAGTAAACCTAGTTGTTGGTTAAAGGATCATTTTGTGTGATTGATTCCTCACAATGAAAGGAGAGGCCAAATTATCCAAGAATAGATATATGTCTCAAGTTTCTTGTAATGAAGGATTCTTCCTTAGTAACAAAAGCTAATTAAAAGTAATAGCTCCTCTCCTTAAAGGACTTCAATGGATATGGACTGCTCTAAAGGAGAAGTCATAATTTTGAGTAATCAAGAGATGGTCTCAAATTTCAAGCAATAAACAATTCCTTTATGATAATAAAAGCTAATCAAGAGTAATAACTACCTTGTTGGGTGGAAATTGATGGATTTAGATTCTATAGTACATAATAACATGCATTACACAATGAAATCTTTGATTGGTGTAGACATTTAAGTTGTAATTTTTTTATTTTAATGGCTCCTTAGAATATAAGGAGAAACCTAATTAGCAATAAATGAGCTATAAATGAACTGCTAGTTTCATCTTTCAAGCAATAAGCCATCCATCCATTTGAGAAAATTTAATCAACATGAATGACTCATTTTATCTAATGGAATTTAAAGGATTTTACATTAGGCATACTAATGTGCACATTGCAACAAAATTAATGTTCACTATAGGGCTAGATGTTAATTGACTAATTATCTTGTATAGATAATTCCATTTAGTAAAAGAAGTAGCCTGATTAATAAGGAATCAATTGATAGTCTCATGATTCAACCAATGAATGATTCTCTCATGAAAATGAAAGTTGATAAAGATTAATTGCTCCTTTGTTTAATAGACTTTAATGGATTTAGATAACTAGGGTGAGGAGAGATATTTTGAAGTAATTAAGAGATGGACACGTGTTATAAGCAATAAATGTTATTTTCTTAGCAAAGGGAAACTAATCAAGCACAATAGCTTGCTTATTCAATGAACCTTAATTGATTTTGATTCCTTCAAACATAATAACATGTAGAAATTTAAGTTAATATCATGATTCCTTTGTATCACTGACTCCATATAAGAATGAGAAGCCTTATTTTTTGAAAATGAAGTGTTAGTCTCATCTTTTAGGCAATGAATCATTATATCTTGGTAAGAAAAACTAATTTAAATGAATGACTCCTTTGTTTGATAAAATTTAAAGGTTTAAGGCTACCCAACATCTATTAATGTGCATATCACAGAGAAATTAATGCTATGTGTAAAAAGGCATGTTGATTACATTATCATTTTTTGTGAATGATTCTCTTATGGCAAAGAAAGCTACTTAAGATTAATAGCTCATTCATTTGATGGTCTTCAATTGATTCAAACTATGAGAGGAGAAGTCTCATTGTCTAGTAAATAAGAGATAGTCTTATATTTGAACATAATGAGAACCCTAATTGGCCATAAATGAGCTATAAATGAACTGCTAGTTTCATCTTTCAAGCAATGGTCTTTAATTGATTGAAACTATGAGATGAGAAGTCTTATTGTCTAGTAACTAAGAGATAGTCTCATATTTTAAGTAATGAATGATTTTTTCATTATCAAAAGGCTAATTAAGTGAACTACCTATTTTCATTGGATAAACTCTAATAGATTCAAACTGCCTAAGACATAATAATGTGTATCTCACAATGAAATCAATGATTGATGTAGACATTTAATTTAATTACTCTTCCTTTATCATAATGCTTTTAGTGATACAAGATTAGTGTCAATAATAAAATCTCTTGGGTAAGAAGTAATTCAATTAAGTTTCATGTGCACAAATAAAAGCATAAATTTCTTTATCATAAGTGAAGTAGTTTAATAAAGAACCATAGAGTTTCTTATTTAAGTAGACAATGGGGCAACCTTATTGCATCAACACATCACTAATGCTGACTCTAGAAGCATCACACTCAATCTCAAATGTTTTGCCAAATTTTAAAGTGCTAAATTGTGAGTTGAGCAAAGCTTCGCTCTAACAAGTTCAAAACTCCTTTGAGTTACATCAATTTGTTTGAACGCTCTCCCTTTTATGCATTTTAATCTCATGTTTAAAGTAATGAACAAATCTATCATTATAAGTAATTCTAATCAAGAGTAAAAGCTTTGCTATTAGATAGATTCAATGGATTAAAACTACTTGAGATAGAATATCGTGCATCTTGCAACGTAGTGAATGATCGGTGTAGACAATTAACTTAATTTCACCATTGCTTTGTGGGAATGACTTTTCTATACAAATGGAGAAGTCTTACTTTCTAGAAATGAAGTGTCATTCTCATTTTTCAAGTAGTGAACCATTCTATCCAAGGAAGAAAAGCTAATCAAAATGAATTACTCATTTGTTTAGAGGAATTCAATGGATTAGGCCTACCCAAGGAGTATTGATTGCCATGTCACATTAATGCTTTATGTAGACATGGATGTTACTTACTTGATCCATGTGAATGATTCCTCACAAAAGAAAAAGCAAAAGCCATATTACCAAGAAATCAGGGGATGGTTTCAAGTTTTAAGTACTAAACAATTCTCACTTGCCAAAGAAAACAAATCAAGAGTAAGAGTTCCTTTAATCAATAGACTTAAAGGGATTCAAATGACCTAGAGGAGAAGTATTATTCTTAAGTAATCAAGAGATGACCTTACATTTCAAGCAATAAATGATATTCTCTTCACAAGAAATGCTAATGAAGAGTAATGACTTGTTTATTGAATGGTCTTGAATGGATTTAAATTACTTGAGACTTAACATGCATCTTGAAATAAAATCATTAATCAATGTAGATAATTAAGTATAAATTCCTCTATGTGAATGACTCCCTAAAATAGAAGGAGAAGCCTTATTACATAAAAATGAAGTGTAAGTCTCATCTTTTTGAAAATGAACTATTCTATCCAGTTAAGAAAAACTATTTAGGGAAAATGACTCTTTTGTTTTAAGGAATTCAATGGACTAAGACTACCCAAAGTGTATTAATGTGCATGCTATTGTAAAATTAAAATTTTGTGTAGACATGGATGTTAATTGCATAATTATTTTGCGTGAATCATTCCTTGCAACAAAAGGAGAAGAATTATTGCCAAGGAATCATGTGATGATCTCATTATTCAAACACTAAACAATTTATGTTGGATAAAAAAGCTAATCACGAGTAATAGGTCCTTTATTTGATGGCTTTCAAAGAATTTAGATTACCCAAATCGTAAGTCTTATTATAAAGAATTCAAGAAATAAGCTTCTACTTTAAGTGATGAATGAATCTTTCATTATAAAGAAGGCTAATCAAGAGTAAAAGCTTCTTTATTGGATGGATTTGATTGCATTCTAATTAGCCAAAATAGAATACCAAGCATATCAAATTGGAATCACTTATTGGTGAGACATTTAAGTTAAATTTATGATTCTTTTGTATAAATGACTCCATGGAATGAAAGGAATAGCATTGTTAGCTAGAAATGAAGTGCAAGTCTCATGTTTTAGGCAATGAGCAACAATATCCACATAAGAAAAGTTAATTAGGATGAATAACCCTTTTGATTGATGAAATTCAAAGGATTTAGACAACCTTAGGTGTATTGACATGTATGTTGCAATGCAATTAATATTCAGTTTGGACACAGATTTTAACTACATGCTTATTTTCTATGAATGATTCTTTGTAATTTAAAGAGAAGTCTTATTGGCATGAAATTAAGTGATGTTCTCAACTTTATATTAAAGAGTGATCTCTCTCTTGAGAAGACAAAAAGCTAATCAAAAGTAATAGCTTCTTTATTTGATAGAATTCAATTGATTTAGACTACCAAGAAAAGAAGTCTTATTGTCAAGCAATCAAGATGTTGTCTTATGTTCCAAGCAATGAATAATTCTTTCATTATAAAAGAACTAATCAAGAGTAATAGTTTATTTAATGGACTTTAATAGATTTGAACTTCCAAAAACAAAATCAGGCACATTTGACAACAAAATTAGTGATTGATGCAGACATTTATGTTAATTTTATGAATCCTTTAAGTGAATCACTCCTTGGAACAAAAGGAAAAGCCTTATTAGCAAGAATTAAAGTGATGATCCCATATTTTAGGCAATGAACCATTCTATCCACATAAGAAAAACTAATCAAGATGAATGACTCTTTTTTTGATGGAATTCAATCAATACAAAATATCCAAGATGCATTGATGTGCATGTCATAACAAAATTAAAGTTCATTGTGGATATAGACATTAATTAGATGCTCATTTGGTATGAATGATTCCTTGTAACAAAAGGATAAGCCTTTTTGCCAGAGAATTAGGTCTAGTAATGGAAGCCAATTAAGAGCAATAGTTCCTTTACTTAATGAACATCAAGTAATTTGAATTGTGCTAAGGAGAACTCTTAATTTTTATTAACTAAGAGATGTATCATGTTTCAACTAATGAACAATTCTCTCATAGTAAAGAAATTCAACCAAGAGCAATAACTTCTTTATTAGATGCAAGATTCAAACTACTCAAGACATAATCACATGCATCTCATAATGAAAATAGTGATCAGTGTTAGACATTTAAGTTAATTTCTTGATTCTTTTGTGTGAATGATTCTTTGGAATGAAAAGAGACCTTTTGCTTCTTCTTACCCTACATTTGGATGTTAATTGCACAATTATTTTGTGTGAATCATTCCTTGCAACAAAAGAAGATATCTTATTATTGAGAAATTAGGTAAAAGGCTCAATTTTCAAATAATGAAGGATTTCCTCTTGGTTATGAAAGCTAATCACGAGTAGCAGCACTTTTTATTTGGTGGAGTCTGAAGGATTTAGACTACCCATTTTATTGTCAAGTAATTGAGAGAGAGACACATTTTTTTTTTTAATAATGAATGAATATCTCATTGTAAAGATGGCAAATAACAAGGAAAAGCTTCATTATTGGATGGACACAAATGATAATTATATGATCATTTTTTGTAAATGACTCATTGCATGAAAAGGGGAAGCCTTATCACCAAGGAATGAAGGTAATATAGCCTTAAGTTTAATGTAGATACAAAAGTTAATTTTGTAATCATCTTATGGGAATGATCCCTTGTAATAAATGAAGCTACTTACTCATTGCTTAGGGATTAAACCGTTTAATCTCTATAAAAAAAAAAAGCTAATCAAGATTAATGTCTCATTGTTTGATTGAATTCAATGGGTTCAAAGTACCAAAGTTTTAAGAATGTGCTTCTTATAATAAATATAATATTTGGTGGACACAAAAGTTAATTTCTTCAACATTTTGTGTGATTAGATTCTTCCAACAAAAAGAGAAGCCTTGTTAGCTTGAACTAATATGATGCTCTTGCCCTTTAAGAATTGAACCATTGTAACCTAGTAAGAAAAGCTATAAAAGATCAAAGACTTGTTTGTTTTATGAAATTCAATGGATTCATAGTGTTAATATTGTAAGGACATTCTTCTTGCAATGAATATAATGTTTAGTAGATAGAAAAGTTAATTTTATGATCAATTTGTTTGAATAGGTCTTTATAACAAAAGAAGAAGCCTTGTTAGCAAGAAATAAAATGATGGTGGGAAGCCTTAAGAGTTGAACCATCTAATCCCTATAAAAAGTGCTAATCAAGATCAGTGTCTCCTTTGTTTGATGGAATTAAATGGAATAAAAGCACCAAAACTATAAGGACGTTCTTGTCACAATGAATATAATGTTTAGTTTAGACACCAAAGTTAATTGTATAATCAATTTGTGTGAAAGAGTTCTTGCATTAGAAGGATAAGCCATATCAGTAGGATAAGCCATATTAGTAGGAATTGAAATGAAAGCTTTTTGGCATCTCATGTGTAAATTTGTAAATTGTGTGGTTAGGGAAAGTCACATTAGAAGCGAGTAACTATAAGTGGGAAGGACCTATAAACCTAATGTCTTAAGGTCTTGTGTTGGGATGTAGAGTTAACCCTTAGGACCTAAATGTTCCTAAGTCCATGGCTAGATTAGAATTTTACTATTTTAGGAGTTTCAAATTACATAATAAGCATACAAAAGAGATAAAGGCAACTCTTATATGGAGACAAATAACACATTTACACCTTATATAATATTAATCAAGCACCATTCCTATAACAATCTCTCCCTTGGAGACTAACTATTAAACTAACAACTATTACAATATAATTAAGCACCTCTTATAATCCATAACCTTAGTGTGATACCTCCTTAACAATTAATGATAAAGGCCATTGAGGCTATGCACAACTTCTTTGTAACAAATAACTTAATTAACATGTTAGCAAGATTCTCTATACCACATATCTTTACAACAAAATATAAATTTTTAGGGTTGTCAATGCCATCTTTTTAATGAAATCCTTTGTTCTTCTTTGACTTGATAAACTTATTTATTGTTTAGTACCTTTTTCATTTTTCAATTGAGTTTGCTCTAATGTATGATTTTTTTTTTAGTGAGCTTATCTCTTCTTTCATGATTAACTTCCAAATCAAAGCATTATGGTTCGTCATGTTTTCAAGATTTTCCAGCACTCTTCTACCCATATCATCTTCCAAAATTTCCTCCAAATTATTCGAATCCCCCTTTTTCTAGCATTTTTCCTTGTACTAGCAGATTCTACAACATGTCTATTTTATGGACAACATTTTCATTGAATATGACATCCCTACTTATAATAATTTCTCTATTTCAATCATCTTATAGACATTATCAAAATTCATCAATTCCATACCTACTGAAAAAAAAAACATTTGTATAAGTTAGGATTTAATTTATCCTTCTCATAAGAATTCACATGCATATAAGAGACACAATCAAAAACTTTCAAATATAAAAGATTTACTTTGTCATCCTTGAGGAATTGAACTATTCAATCTCTATCAAAAAATGTAATGAAGATCAACAACTCCTTTATTTGAAGGAATTTAACGGATTTTGAGTACCAATGGTGTAAAGATGCACTTGTCACAATGAATATAATATTTGATGTAGTCACTAAAGTTAATTTCATGATCATTTTGTGTGAATGACCTTGTACAATGAAAGGAGAAGTCTTGTTAGCAAGTAATGAAGTGAGTGTGTGAACATTAAGGAATTGAACCATTCAATCCTAGTAAAAAAAGCTAATCATGATCAACAACTCCTTTCTTTGATAAGATTAAATGTATTCAAATTACCAAAGATATAAGGACATGCCTCTTGTAATGAATATAATGGTTGGTGTCATCATAAAAGTTAATTTAATGATCATTTTTAATGAATTAGTCCTTGCAATGAAAAGACATGCCCACAAGAAATGAAGTAACAGTCTCATACTTTAGTAATTAAACCATTTAGTCCCTATAGGAAAGCTAATCAAGATCAATGATGTTGTAGTTTGCTGAAATTCAATGGATTTAAAATATCAAATGTGTAAGGACATGTAGTCCTTGCAATGAAAGTTAATTTCATGATCATTTGGTGTAAATGAGTCCTTGCAATGAAAAATATGCCTTGTTTGCAAAAAATTAAGCGATAGTCTCATAATTTAGGAATTTAACCATTCAATCCCTATAAGAAAAGCTAATCGAGGTTAACAACTTTGTAGCTTGATGAAATTCAATGGATTTAAAATTTCAAAGGTGTAAAAGTTGTCAATAACATAAAAGTTAACTTAATGATCATTTTTCATGAATTAGTCCTTGCAATGAAAAGAGGTGCCTTTTTAGCAAGATGTGAAGTAATAGTCTCATACTCTATCAATTAAACCATTTAGTCCTTGTAGAAAAACTAATCAAGATCAATGACCCTATAGTTTGCTGTAATTCAATAGATTTAAAATATAAAAGGGGTAAGGACATACTTACCACAATGAATATAATGTTTGGTATAAAGACAAAAGTTAATTTCAAGAATATTTGGTGTAAATGAGTCCTTGTAATGAAAAAGGTGCCTTGCTTGTAAGAAATTAAGTGATAGTCTCTTAATTTAGGAATTAAACCATTCAATCCTTATAGAAAAAGCTAATCGAGGTTAACAACTCTATAGTTTGATGAAATTCAATGGATTTAAAATGCCAAAGGTGTAAGGATGTACTTCCATAAATGCAAAATCCATATCTTATAATCCTGCATGAATCCCTAAATGACTAAATGTTTATAAACCATAGCTCTAAAGTACTAATAATGGCAGCAACATTTTCTACAAGGGCAAGATATCTTGTAAACATTGAGTTTTGTTATTGTACTTAAGATTGACATATATATTGTGTATGTTAACCTAGAACAAAGCTAGGCATAGGTTCCTAGAATTTTGTTCCTTTATTAGTTCCTAGGCCCTTACTTGTGCTAATTTTATTCTTAATGTTGTGGGATTCTTTTTCACTAATTTTACATGGGGCAACATTTTGATATTTTTTTGCTTTTCTATGCTTCAATTGGCCTTAATTTCTAATTTGTAGCAAATTTTGTGATGCTTCCATTTAGCTACTTGGTTAGTTTAAGTGGCAAAGGCTTAAGAAATTCATTGGCAAATAGCAGTGTTGATGCCTTGCTTGTTATTAATTATTATCATTAATGTGTTGTAGGTAACTTGCACAAACTTAGATTATATAAAGGAGAAATCTAATGATAAGATGGCCACTTAATGTATGACCAGCCCTTTGTGTAATTTCCATATCCTAAACTGCAATATCATTGTCAATGCTGAAGATGATTGGAGCACTAACATCTCTCATCATGATGATAAAACGTAGTGATGCAAGTCCTCAAATAGTACACACCATTTAAAATGTTAGGGACAAGTAGCAATGTTAAATTGTAACATAACATTCCAAACTGTAAAATTCCAAAGTCAATATGCATTTATTTTTGTAAATCAAAGAATAAGGATCTAAAAAACAACAAAAGCTTTCCTAATCCAAGTTCATGAAATAAAAGAAACAAAATCAAAGTAGCATAAAATAAGTGTCAAAATTGACAAAATAAGCATGCTCATGTTTCCTCCAAGTGTGACAACAATGCCATCTGGTTGGCCTTCCCTAATCTAGAAGGTGGCAATGGAATTCCTTGCTCGTGTCTTTATGGGTCTTTGTCCAATAATTAGTGCCAAGTCATTAATTGCTGCATCCTAAGTCTCAGCATTTTGTGCCAAGTCATTGCCACAGTTTACAACAACCTTGTCAATTTTTAAAACCTAAGAAATTAAACATACCATAATCATGAATGATATTAATTGATCACATTTATGATCTATAATGATATGAGCAAACAATAAATGAATGAACAATGAGCCAAATACAAATGAAGACAAGGGGAAATCAAAACATTTAAATTCTAATGATCTAAGCCTATAGAAATTTCACAAGGATAAAGGAAGATGAAGACAAGGGAGGTAGGGGAATTGAGAAATGGGCCTTATGGGTGGCTAGGGGGATAGGGGTATGGGAGAATTGACAATTTAGGAACATGAGATTATGAGTAAATTAGTTTTCTTTACAAGTAGTGGCATAAGAGGCAACTTTTATGGAAACAAGATGCTTCTTAATGACCAATGCAGAATATTTTTAGGCTAAAAAACAAACAATTGTTTTAGTAACCAATTTCATCCAAGTTGAATCAAATCTAAATCATCCCTCACATTATAGTCCAAATATGGCTTAAAAAAGCCCAATTCAAGAACTCAACATATAGGGTTTGATTATTACAAATAGAAAACAAAAATGTAAGACATAAAAAAAAAACAAAGAAAACAAAATTGAAAATTTTTTCAAAATATGAGATCCAAAATAAGATATCCATAAACTTGAATGAAATCCGAAACACAAAAATGATAAAAGACAAGACAAAAGTGGTCATGGAGAGATCAACTTATATGTGATAGAGATTATGCATTACTCGTAAAATCTAAAGTCTTCAACTAATGAAAGATGGATGAGTAGAATTTGAGTTTGAGATTGAGAAAAGAAGTGGAAAATCTCACAATGAACTTGATTATTTCCAATCCTCTCCATATTTGAATAATTTAAAGGGGAGAAAAATTAATTTTACACAATGCATTTCCTCTAGCTCTAGGATAATGATGTATCCAATTTGCATTTATCTAATTTCAAAAGGAATAGGCTATGATTCAAGACTATTACATATCCCTTAATTTTCAAAAATTAAAGGGATAAGGCAGTAGTTCCCAACTATTGCCTTATCCCTTTATTTTTAAAAAAGAATAGAGAATAGTTCTAGACCATTGTCTTATTGCTTTTTTTTAAAAAAAAAAGTAGGTAATGGTTTAAGGCTATTGCCTTATGCCTTTAATTTCAAAAGGAATAGGTAGTGATTCAAGACTATTATCATCTCTCTTTATTTAAAAGAAAAAAAAAGATTAAGCAACAACTCTAGATCACTACCTTATCCCTTTACTTTTTTTTCAAAAATTTTTTTTTAGGAAAAAAAATAGCCAATGGTTATTGCTATCTAATCCCCCCCTTTTTTTATTTTTGAAAAGATTAGGCAACAATTCTAGACTACTGCCTTATTTCCTTTTTGAGAAAAAAATAGGCAGTGGTTTAAGACTACTGCTTAAACATTTATAATGACTGTCTTTTCCTAAGATAATGTAATTGTTTTATACCACTACCTAAACTAAACTAAACTATTGCTACATAATATCAAAATCTATTTATGTAGTGGTTATAAGTGTTACCTTAGGGGTTTTAGGTAGCATTTTATAACTACTATGTAAGAATTACTATCATCACTTGTTTATTTGGTAGTGGGGTGACAGTCCCTAATTCTAATAATTGATGATTATTTAATCAATTCAGCAATCTTAATTGGATGAATCAAAACAATAATCATTCATCAATTTAATTAGAATAACTCAAACAATTACAATAAAAAAGAAAACAACATAACAAGCAATTTATTTCATCAAAATACTAAACATTTTGAAATCCTTTAAAATTATTGAAAACTTATAGCTACATATACTTTAAAAAAAAAACTTAAATTCTTACTTAATATATGTTTACTGCCCTCCTTGTGTGTTTGTCTCCTCTTCTTTGTGTTTCAACAACTAAAATGTCCTTTTTATAACCTAGAAAAATGTACATAGCAAACATAAAAAACCTTGGATACTCTAAAAAAATCTCTGAAATTCTCTAGGTTATAAAAAATTTGTTTGCTTAATTATGACAGAATTCTTGTAATGAATTTCTAGTTAATTCTTAATTAGATATATTTGAATTAAGGTCTTTCTTCTTCATCAAAGTTGTAGTCCTTTTCTTTAGATTTCTAATACATCTAGTCTTGCCCAAAATAAAAATCTAAAACCTAAGTTATGAGCCAAAAACTAAGATTGACTCAATCTAGCCACAACAGATACTGCAATGACTTTTCAACTATTTTTGGACCATTAAGCAACTATCTAGGCTTGACATCTTAAAAATAATTGTAGTATGAAATGTGAACTCTAATTAAGGCCTTTAAATATTTAATGCTTGGATAGGAATCTTATTCCAATTATGATTTGGACTCCAATTTTCTGCCCAGTCTTACCAATCATTGAAGCAAAGTCTAAGGGCCTAAATGAACATAGATCAAGACTCATAACCCCAATCTAGAAAATTGGAAATGTCTACTACAACTTCATTAGAGACCACTTTTAAATCTAAAATTTGAAGTCAATGAAAAATATGAAATAAGTGACAAAGGTTAAAATGATGAAATGCTGGAACTTTGGCTACTAAAAGTACAAATTCTTAGTACCTCTCAAAAACATACTTAAATTACAAAACATATTCTAATTAATTTAAATAGGTATAAAACTTAGTAAAAACAACTAAATGTAAAAAGGAATAAACAAATAAATTCAAACTCATCAAATATCAATTAGTATACATAAATAACAAAAAATCCATTTATCGATAGATTCTTAAATATTATATAAGTATCTAAATAGCCTAAAGATAATTTTCAAATAAATTACAAAGCTCAAAGAGATTTTAGTATATTTATAAAGATCATTAATCCTGAAGATCAAATATCATAGATTAACTAAAAATTTGTCTATTGCAACATATGATTAATTATCAATGATTGTAAATTTCAACATATGCTCATTAAAGCATGAAGATCATGAATGTCAAACTTACATCAACTTCAACAAATTCTTTGTCCAAAGACAATGTTTTGCCTCATTGTTCTTATGATGAGTGCCATTAATTCTAATTCTGACTTGTTTTCCCCATAAACCATATTAACAAACACAAAAAAGTGGTTAGAGAATAAATATAAGAGAAATAATCAAATCACAATTGAAAATAAAGTCAATTAGTATACAAATTAACTAATCCCACAAATTTACCTCTTAAAGACCAATAAGTATAACTAACATACACTTGAGCAAACATAGTCAAGTTTCCATAATGCAAGAGATCAAAGGCATATAAAACAAATTTAAAAGAGTGCAATAAAAGAATCTAGGAAATGAGTAAGGATTGAAGCACACTAATATTAAAAGAAAATAAAAAGAGATAAAGAAAGATAAGGGAACTCACTTCCACACACACAATGCTCCACACAAAAGGAGAGGTTTTTATGGACTTACTAACCTAATGCACTTAATTTGCTCAAATACATGCACTTGCACTTGAAGCCTTACATGTCTTCTCTATCACCTTTATGTATACTAAGACACACAAGTATTCATAACATGCAAGAAATAACCTTATGGTTGAAACTTTAGTTTAAGCCAAACTTATTCACATGCCTAATAATATTAAGGCCCACAAAAAATATATAGTTAAGGGCTAATTAATTTTATTTTTCTAATTTCTTGCAACTAGACATATAGTGGTATACTTAAAAAATGGAACCTAAAGGGAAAAAAATGCTTCTATGTTGTTATTATTAGTGATATCAATTCTGATTGCAACCTCTTTTCCGCAATGAAAGAGGGCAAAAACATGAATGAAAAAAATTCACTAAAAACACTAGTTAAAAGAAGAGTAATCAAATCAAACTTGGAAAACAATTAGTTAGCTTACAAGAACCAATTCAATATTGAATCAAGGAGTTTAAGTGAGAATCAAATTGTGTTTCTATGATTTGTTGCTCAACAAGTTTCAATAATGATTTTTTTAGAAGAACTTACTCAACTTAAACTACATTTCCTTGGTCAAACCATATCATTTAGTGGCTTGCACAACTTTTCTATCACCATTGTGCATTCTTGCAAGAAACAAAGGAGCTTGTATCATGAAAGAATTTAGCTTAAGAGTTGAAAAAAAAATTGACAAATAAAATTAAATGCAAAAGTCATTGTGAAGTAAATAATACCTTCTTGGTTGATTAAAAGTTAGGACAATTAAAGCATTTAAGGTGTGCTTTCATTTGGTCGTGAACATCAAACGTGAACAAGTTAAACAATAATAAATAAAAAATTTATGCTTATTTAAAGATCCAAACAAAAAAACAAAGGAAGAAGAATAGGAAGGACAGATAAACATTTCAAACCCCCATTTCATGTTGAGAACTATCATAAATAGGAATAGCTAGAGTTGATAGACAAGAACAAGTTATGTTGGCAAATAATCTACAAAATAATATATAATGCTACAATAAAACTAAATTATCAAAAAGAATGTCATGTCTTAAGTGTGTGTTGCACTGTTCTATCATAGTGCATCTAGTTATTGGGATTATTTTTCAAGGATATGACAGGCCTTCACATTAATGTGCACTTCAAATTGCAAAAGCACCAAAGTAGTTCCTTTTCTTATTAACCTAGCATCATACACCTTTTTCAAATACATTGTAGGAGAGAATTCTAAAAAAATCTCTCTTAGTAAATTTTGGGTGATGAAAGAAGACCTTTATGAAATATGCCTAGTTGTATTACTCATAAGTAATGATGATAGCTTATAAGTTAGAATTACAATAGTAATAGCTAACTATTTTAATACACATAATAGCTAGTTTCATGGTCAAATAATAGATAATCTAATGGTCATAAAATAACTAGTCCAATGATTATAAAATATTTAGTTTGACCAAGTGTTAAATTATGGTAATTAGCTTTTAAAAATACATTAATTTTCAACAATTAACCACTATGTTCAAAGTCCACTTTTGCAGAATTAATCAACTAAAATATAACATATTATCTTTGATGCCTTTTGGGCTATGAACCAAAAACTTGCATCACAAGTTTTGATATTCATAAGCATAGTGAAATAAAAATTTTTATGAGTAATAACTTCTACATGAATAATACTAAACTTGTCACCATATTATATTCTCTAATATCATGTTGTTCAACATAGTTTAATGCTGTTAGGCCTTAATTCACCTAGTTTTATGAAAGTTCTAGAGATCTTACTTAGGACCTTGTAGGAGTGGTGACACTCCACTCTTATGTAGTTGAATTTATCATGTTTGCACTTTAGTAACATTATCCATAAGAGTTATATAATTTATTAAAAGTATAACTCAACCATAAATGTTGGATTTTTTGCACAATCTACACCTCATGATGGAATTTTATAATTTTGATAGTACACATGAGGTCAATGAGGGATCTCCTATCACATAGGTTGGGTTTCCATTACTTTTGACCATTCTCTATAGGCATTGGTTTCATTTCCCTCGATGTATTTGTTCACTAGCTCTATTCTTAGAAGTTTAGTTAGAAGATTTGTCAAATTCATCTCTAACCTTATAAAATCATGTGATTACTTCATTATTCAACAATTGCTTTACCAATCATAAGTTAGACAAATATGCTTATCATTTCAATCATATAACTTACCCTTACCGTGAAAATAGAGATTTGGGCTATCACATACATCAATACTTATAATGTTAGTTTCACCAATATTGAAATATCAATAAAAAACATTATTTGCCAATTTGTCTTCAAATTATCCATATTTAAAGTTATAAATATGGTTTCCATAATGAATCAAATAATAATTATTTGCATGACAAACTTTCAAGTCTTTACTCTAGCTTAAAGGATGAACATATAACATTATATCATCACAAGTTAGTTAAGCCTTTGTTCCACCTCAAAGGATGAATATATAACATTATATCATTACATGTTAGTCAAGCCTTTGTTTCACCATAAAGAATGAACATATAACATTATATCATTACATATTAATCAATGTATCTTGTGACTTTCACACAAAAATGATATGATTAATAACTAGATTTGCCTTTAGAATTTGCAACCATGGGATAATAATAACATTCATAGCAATAAGTTGCATGTATGAAATCAATAACTTTACTACTTTTCCTTAAGCCAAAATCACATTTTGTTTGGCACTTATGTCATATTAGACACAAACACAAGACTTAAAATCATCTATTATGATCAACCATCACAATTATGGCAAGTTGCCTTAATTAATCAATCAAAGTGGCTTTCACGACTCAATATATCAAAATTAATGGTGTATGTAATCACATGAAGACTCATTTAATCTTTATAAAGGCATTAAAAATGATGTTTATTAATACAAAGACCCAAAACTCATTACACAACAATAAAAATAAAAAAAAGGAAAGATTAAAACCACTTTTGGTGCTAACAAAGGGTACAAAGACATAACAATAAATTATCAATAATAAGTCATTGCATTAGGAACATGCTTCATAGCATCAAGTCTGTATGTGATAAACTTACTCAATGTCACTCAATATGGTGATAAACACCATAAAAAATGTTCTAACATAATATCCTAAAGCATTTAGCTTAATAACTCAAAAAATTAGGTGGGGTTATATTCACTTATGTTGTCCAAAACCCCCTTTTTAAAAATTATACATACATACTATATATACATACAATATATATGTATGTATGTATATATATATATATATATATATACCAAGAAGGTAATGAAAACAAGAAGATAGTGCATAATATAGTATTGTTGGAAATACATACTTACAAAGCTTGAGTGCTTGTGCTTGTAATACTTGAAAGTAAGAACACTCATAAGGCTTAAGCTTGAAAAACTTAAAATAAAATAAAATATATTTACAAGAGATAACATAGGCTTGAAGGGCTTGGTATTCTTAAAGAGTAAAAATACTTCTAAGGCTTAAGGGTGAAGAAGTCTTATGGTTTGAAAGACATTTTTTTTTTTTTTTTTTGTGAAGTCTTTATGCTTGATGTGAATAGGGCTAAAGGTGTCTTCATCTAGATCATGATTTTAAAAAAAAGAATCATATGATGATGATGAGCTTCACTTGGCTTCATCCATGACTTACAGAGGATATTAGAGAATATTTGACAATACATTGATTCTACAAAGAATCATATAAATGAAGATGAGCTTGACTTGGCTTCATCCATGGCTTATTAAGGATATTAGAGAATATTTGACAATACATTGATTCTACAAAGAATTATATAATGAAGATGAGCTTGACTTGGCTTCATCTATGGCTTATTAAGGATTTTAGAGAATATTTGACAATACATTGAGATATTCTTACTTAGTTTTGGCTCCAACAAAGAGAGCACTTGTATGTGTCTTCTACTAAAGGAATTAAGAAGTGCTTGCTTCAATGGTGTTGGACTACTGAGGATTCATATAGAACCATTGTAAGACACCATGCTTGTGAGCTTTCTACTACTAAGTAGCCAAAAAACTTTTGCCAAAACTTGACTTTGTAGATTTAGTCAAGAATTAGAGTCCTTACGAAATGATCATCCTTAATCTAGAGTTCTTATGCACAAATCCAAGGTAACTTGAAAATATAACAACATTATAATAACTAAGATAAAAAACTTAGGTAATTTAAGGCTTGAATTTTGATTGGAAGATGTTGAAATCTTCTTGAATTAAGTCTAAAAAGATGTCAGACATTGGGCCAAACTAATTCCACTAATGGTTAAACCAAAGGGGAAAGGAAATGGCGGCTTTGGTTTCCCAAAAAAATATCTAGGAATGCTTTTGGGATTTGTTTTGGCAATAGAAAGCATTAAACCATGTTTATTTGTAATCCTAATAATTGAATTTGGGAAGAAAGCTTGCAAACATAGTAATGCTAGCTTGAAATTTTTTATAGTGGTTTGGTGAGTCGAGCCAATTTAAGGGTTGAAGGACCTAAATAATGTGAGTCAAGCCAATTTAAGGGTTAAAGGACCTAAATAATTGAATAGTTGAGTGAGTAATTCAACTTGGATCATTTGGCTAGTAATGTGCTTGATTTTGACTTATTCATTTTTTACTAGCATAGTTTCATAAAACAATATAGGTTTCTATTAATCCTATGGCTTGTAAAGCCAATTTAAAGAAAACATTTTGATGGCAATAACCTAAGGATTGGTGTTATAACGTCCTCTTTCAATCAACTCAATGTTTTGAAAAAGAGGGCTTGATAATATAAGATAAAACATTTTTTGAAGTTGCTTGAAAGTTACATGGAAAAATAATTTGAGGAAGGGTATTTGAAACAACCACCTCTTTACCTTTTGAAATTAATTGTGAAAGAGGGACTAGTGGAACCATAACACCTCTTCGGAGAGAGGGGTAAGTGATACCTTAACATCTTATTGCTTACTTGATTGGTGTTCAAAAAAGTAGGTTTTGATGGTACTGGATAGTCTAGAAGAGAGGTTAACTAGGTTTTGAGTGCTTGATAAACTTTTGAAGGTAAGCTCAAAAGAGTTGCTTTGCCTTTAGGTTGATGTTTGAATTTGAGGATGAATTATGAGAACTAGTGGAGCTTGAGGGTTTTTGTTCGGCTAATGCTTCTTGTTTGGAGATCTAAGCCCATGTTTTAAGTGGCTCGATAGAAGGTTTAGGGAGAGGCTTGGTGGACCTTTTTCAAGGCATTATGGTGATAGAGAGCCCTACAAGAATTCTCTTGTAAAAAAATCAAGAGAGAGTTTAACCACCTTTCATAAATTCAATATCAAAGTAAAAAATGCTTAAAATTGCTTGTCACATAGCAAAAATTTGTTTTGACGTAAGGTTTTGAATATCTTTTTGCAAAACATATTTT
The DNA here is from genome assembly GCA_037832345.1 of Rhizophora mangle. NCBI lineage: Eukaryota > Viridiplantae > Streptophyta > Magnoliopsida > Malpighiales > Rhizophoraceae > Rhizophora > Rhizophora mangle. The sequence goes on from JBAPLJ010002056.1 coordinate 208,505, forward strand.
ACAACTTGACAGTCAATATGGAGCAAAAATCATTGATTGAGCAAATCATTTGAAATTTTGGTATGCATAAAATAATTACTAAAATTTCTTTGTTGATTATGGAATACTACCATTAATAGTCATTTCAATGTATGGAGGCAAAAAGAACAATTTGTTCTTATACCATGGACTTGCTTGAGAATCCCACCATAACATAATTTTGAGTCATCTTCTCAACTATCTTAGGTAGGTTTGGAACACAAATGTGAAAATAAGGAAGTTCCTTAACTTGTTACTTGATGGCTTGATCTATGGCTATGTGATTGGAAGGCCAAGTTGTTGAATTTTTCTTGAACCTATCATATAAAGGTTTGCAAACTAGGTTAAGCTTAGGATGGAAGTTTGTGACATAGTGAACACTTCCTAAGAATCTTTGGAGTCTGAATATGTCAGTAAGCTAGTAAGGAAAACTATTAGTAAATAGAATTGATCTTTTTATAAGAATGAGAGTACCTCAATGGATATAATGACCAACAAATCTTACCCTAGTTTGGAAAAGACTAATCTTGGGCTTGGAGATGGCTAAGCTTGTGTTGTGCTTGTAAGTGACCTTTATGAAGATGGTCAAATGCTTGAAGTGTTGATTTATATTAGATGAAAACACCAAGACATTATCAACATAGACAACTAAAAATTAAGAATAATGTGAATAAATCTCATTCATGATCCTTTAGAACTTAGAGGGTGTATTTTTTAATTTTGAATGGCATGACATTCTATTCATACTACCCAAATGATATAGTGAAGGCAGTCTTATACCTATCTACCCTCCTTAATCTAAATCTACTCAAACCTAGAATTTAGATTAGACTTGGAAAAGACCAAAGCCATAACAAGGCATTGCAATAGGTCTTTTTTGATTTGGAATTGGATACCTGATCCATTCCAAAGCTTGGTTTAAGGTCTAACTAACCTAGGAGTGCCACATTCTATTTCAACATTCTTGTTGACATAAAATGTCAAATAACTCTAGGGTGACTTGCTAGGCCAAATGACACCTTTAATGAGTAAAGCTTGGACTTTTTTTGTTTACACTACTCCCACTAACAATGGATGCATTTGGATTAGGCATGCCTTCATGGGGATTTAGTGCTCATCAAAGTGCTTTGCATATGGAAAATTTACCATATGTTGCTTGTAGTGCCAAAAAGCATTTGGCACTTCAAAACAAATAATGGTTTTTATTTGGTTTTGGAGGTTTTGAATTTTTGCTTGAAGAATTAGTTATGTTAATTAGTGTTCAAGTCTTTTGAAATTAAACTAATCTTGGAGATATTAAAAATGAGATGTTTTAGTTTTAAGAAGTAGATTTAGTTTTATGGATTCTTGAATTGAGATATCCTTCAAAAGATTAAGGTTTATAATTTGAGGTTTGTATATGAGTTGGAATAAAAGTGTTTAACCAAGAATGGTAGTGGTTATTCCTTGGTCTGTGACTTGAAATGGCTAGATAAGGTTAAAGAAAGGTGTCCTTAACATAACCTTTTGCTTGAGGTTTTTGATCAAAACAAAAGAAGTTTTGATAGTCATACCTTAATGGCAGATGCAAGCATCAAAAAGCTTGTGCAAGATTGGAAGGGAATGGTTGCTTATAGATTTAAGTCCTTCCAAAGTTTTCTCATAGTTCTTGGTTAGGGTAAGGTCTTCTTGGATGCAATTCAAATTTGCACCAGTGTCTAACAAGGCTATAGTAGTTAGCTTAAAATCATGAATTTGGATGGTAATATTGATGAGCCATTTATGAGTTATGATTTCTATCAACAAGCATAGAAAGTCCGCTTGGTCTAGGGTAAACAAAGATGTTTCTAGATTAGCTTGAGGAAGGCTTGGTTCACTAGGCTCATGTTGAGACTAATGAAGAATAGATAGTAGTAAATTATAATCTACTGATCTCTATTGCTTGAGTTCTTTGATATGTAGCTTGAGTTGGTTAACTTCATGTTGAAGTTCATGAAGAGTAGTTGGCTTAGGCTTTGGGTTGGTCAAGCCACTTGAGTATGGTTGGAAGATTTTAATGAGTTTGGACTTATTGGAGTAAAGGGTGTTGGGTAGAGCTTGATAGTGTTTGAGTCAGAGGCTTATGAAGATGTTGGGCTTTGGCTTGTAAATCATCCATACAATCAATTAATTTTAGGATGAGTTCCTAATCTTTAGTACTTGTTTCTCACTACCTAAAGCAGATAAGGTGGCAAGTTCATCAACTTGGAGGGCTTGCTCTTCATTTGAAGAATTAGAATCAAAGGAGTCAATGACTAGGTTTTGGGGATCTATTCATAAATTGGTTTAGGTGATTGGAAGGTTTGGACTTTCTTTTGGATTCTACTATAATGAACTAGGTGTCTAAGCTAGCCACATCTAAAGCAAGTTACTAAGGTGCTTGGAAATGTTTGGGCTTTGGGCTTAAATGACTATTTGGGCCATTTGGTTTGTTTTTGAGTTTTTTTATGGACATATTTTGGAGACTTTTGGGCTTAAGGGTAGGAAGGATTTCTAATGAGCTTAGAAGACTTCCTACTTTTGGACATCTCTTTATGACAAAAAGAGTCATCAAATTGGGGGCAAAAAAAGAACTATGTTCTTTCCAAGTTTGTTTTTGTTCATGTTTCAATTGTTGTCGAAGCCTAAGATCAAAACAAATGTACAAACCTTCTTTTTGGATAATGCTTAGTAGCTCACCATAGGCCAAGGTATAGTAAGGAATTGGACCATTGAAATAGGCTTGGAGTTTTGATCTTACCTTGTTAACAAGGAACTTGGAAAGCATAGCTAGAAACTTCTCTTACTAGAAGGACTGGTTGCCATCTTCTCACTGCATGACATAGGTTAGGAAAGTATCCTTATAACAATGAAAGTTGTGAAGATACTTACACTTGAGATTGGAGAGTAATTCAATGGTTTTATCCTTTAAATGAGAAGGATCACCAATGAAATGCTTGGAAATTACAAAGATCAAAGATGCTACAGCAATAGGGATTAGTTGGGCTCAGTCATCCAAAAGGGGCTCAGTCATGCTAAAAGGATCTAGTTTTGATAGCTTGGAAAACACTTTCATGGTTAACTTGAGTAAGAATATTATCCCACCATCCTTTTAGTTAACTAGTAAAATCAGCAACTAAAAGTTTAGTAATTGCAGGATCAAAGAGCTGACTCTAAGTCTTGTAAACATTTGATACCATAGTCATCTATTGAAGTAGATTCATGACCTAGTATTTAGGTAATTCATCTTTGTTCCATTCATAAATGGAGTTTGAATTGTATTTGGCTTGAACAAGGGTTGGCTTTTCTTCCAAAGCAAGTTCTAGAGCCTTCTTTATACTGTATGGCCTGAATTAGAGCTTATTGAAAGCTAAATCACTATCAAAGGCTTTAGGTATAGATGGCTCAATGGAGCTAACATCTATGCAAAGAGTCTAAAGACTCTCAACAACTTGATTTGGTGCTATGCTTGTGGATGATTCTTTAGTGCTTGATCAAATTCATTTGTAGTTTTGCTTGAAATAGAAAAGGGTTTGAAAATTGGTTTGGAAAAAGATTTTGGAGCTTGATTTTCTATTGATGGTAGATTAGAAACCATAGTTTGTATGATTGAGAGTTAGGTACTAATAGTTTAAAAAAATTTGTTGGTGTAATTGTTTTGTTCAAGAATTTTTTTTGATATTATTTGTAGAAAATTCTTCAATTTCTCCACAAACTTTGAAAAGTGATGCTGAAACATGGGAATATTTTTGCTTGAAAATGATTTTGCAAGAGGCAGATGAATATCAATTTTTTGACCTGTTGTAGTTTCCCACCATTATCTTTGGGTTTAGACATTGATGTCCTTTGAAAAACATGAAAACTTTGTTGAGAAAGGATATATTATCCCATTGTGGAGAGCATATTATTTTTCAAACCATTCAAAAAACAAAGCATTTTTTTTTCTTACTTGTAAAGATAATCATAATACGCTTGGTTAATAGGAATTCTCTAGTTGAGAAAATGCTTAAAAAAAAAACTAGAAAAGTTTTTCATAATTGACTTGAGAATAAAAATCTTTTTGTAAAAAAAAGACCTTTATTTAAAACAAATTCTTTTTCCAAAGTGTTGAGCTCATGGTTAAGAGAAATTTGGACTACAAAAGCCATTTGTGTTGCGGTTAATGAATTTGGTGAAGTTTTCCTTTCTTAGGTAGCTTAAGGAATTGAGCTTTGTGTATTATGCCACCTATATTTGAAAAATTTGAGTTGGATCTTTGTGAAGGAAGTCTACTTGATAGAATTTGTTGAAGATAGGTTTAAAGATCTTTATCTTGAAGAAACTCATATCTAGTGCTTATAAAGTATCATGATCATATATATGATGTGTTGACACTACCGTCAAGAAATTGTGTGATTTTGTCAATAGCTTGTGTGATTAGAGGCTAAGGTGTAGTGACAACATCAAGCTTCCAAGTGTCAAGAAGTGACACTTATGTCATTCAATAAAATTTAGGTGTTTGAATGTTTGAGTAGTGAATGTCAGTCTATCATAAGACTATTTCACCACTTGTGCCCATACCTAAGTGCCTTTGTGTTAAAGGCAATCTTCATAGCCTTATAATGGATTTGGTATATCAGACTCAAAGGAATGGATCCCTAAAAAAAATTTGTTGTTGTTAAGCTAGAGCTATAAGGTCAAAACATTTAGGATGTTTTTGTCATGCAAAGAAACTATGAAACTAGGAAAACAATTAAAATAAATTGGTCCTAAATATAGGCTTGTTTCAATGATTCCCAAAGGAGAATCATCAAAAAAATGATTAACCTACAATCCTTAAGTGATACAATGATTCCCAAAAAGGAGAATCATCAAAATTGATTAACTTACAATCCTTGAGTGCTACAAGAACTATGGTGTCTAAGCCCTCTTTAGACAAAGGCTTTTAAAGCAATCAAAATAATTGGTTAGTAACAATGAAATTGAACCAACAAGTTATATGCCTTGGAGACCACTTAAGTATATAATTGGCCTCCCAATCCAAGTGAAACAAATTAAACAAACATGAGTTAGGATAAATAAATTTCTCTAGCATAATAAGTCATTATCATTATTAGACGTAATTGTAAAACTGATCACAAATGCCAAATTTAAAGATTAGAGCTTCTGTTTTTGATATGCATAACTACAACTAGGAAAACATACATAATATGTGGATTATGATAAAACATCCAAAATTATCCAATCAACAAGAACTAATAATGTGTTATTTCATTTAAGCATAGTGTTACAATATTTGTACTACATCTCAAAGCTTATAAGAGAATGAGTACCAAATTGTCACATGTTCCAACATAATAGCAGGCACCAATGATTGGTAGTAGTCAAATAAAAGCTTCGTAATCTACTATGACTTCTTAAGGCATTGCACTTTTTTTCAACATATTTTTCATGCATTGAACATGAAATGTCAAAAAGCACTAAGGTTAATGCAACAGAGTCACATGGAATCATGATTTTCACCTTTAAATTAGTCTTATCAACTATTGACAGCTTGTAATAGTGTGATAAGATTGAATAAACGGTTGTTTAATGCTACACCAAGTTGTTCCCCCAAAAAAAATAAAATCTTGAAGAACTCCTAAGTAGATTCTTTAGTCAATCCATTGGTTCTCTATAGATTTGGTAAATATTAACTATGATAAGTAATGATGACATCAAGTAACACAAAAGAAATAATCATACTAGCTCCAAAACATAAGTAATGATCATTATAACAAAAGTAACTAGTAGTACATCAGTTAACTATCTAAAAATACAAAAAAAGAAACCATCACTATCTCATAACTAAATTGAAAATTCTACTTTTTTTTTTTTTTTTAGAGTTTTAGATGTAATATTTTGTAAGCCCAAAGTGATAGCAAGAAACAAGAACATCTACTTAATATACTATAACTAAATAATAGATATTACATTTCAATAATGCAACAAAAAATTATAGCCAACAATGGCAACAATTTCTCAATTAATAGCCTTGGAAATACCTTTATTTTTATCAATTAGAATCCTAATAATTTCCCAAAATTTTAGGACAATCTAATTTAACGATAATTAAAAAGGATTTATCATAATAAATAACTTGGAAACAAGTGATCCTTTTTACTAATTTACTTTTGTTGTAATATTATATATTATTTTGTTGATTATTTTCCAACAATCCTTAGGATTATTTTAATCTTTGTACACAACTTGTCATGATATATCATGTTATAGCAACTATCCTCTCAAGATAGGATAGATCTTCTCGTTAATATATATTTTAAATAGTGAGGTTACAAAAATAACTCTTTTGGTTAACCTTACATCATAAACCCTTTTAAATTAAAATATTGATGATAATTCACAAAAATCTTTCCTAGTACATTACAGGTGATGAAAGAATACCTTTATATAATCTGTATGGTTTTATTACTCATAAGTAAGAATTACAATAGTAACAACTGGCCATTTTAATACATAGAATAACTAGTTTTATGGTCAAATAAATGGATAGCTCAACAATTATAACATGCATAGTCCAATAATTGTAAAATATTTAGTTTGACTAAATGTTAAATTGTGATATTAAACTTCAAAAAGACACCAATTTGCAATAAGTCCTTTTTATCTATGAGTTATCTTAGAAAAAGAAAACAAAGAATGAAAGCCTTTCATTTTGTCTACTTGAAGAGTATGGTTACTCTCACTTTGCAATCGTGCTCGTAGATCTTTATTTTGAAAAGTGTCTAAATAATAAATATGTTCTAATTTTCTTGAATGATCATTACTTTTAGAAGACAAATACTATTATAATTATGTAACATTTTTTTGAGGATTAATCCTAACCATTGGCAATGCCAAGAAAAAAACAAGATAATATCAAAGGATATACTTTTTTTTTTCTCTCTCTAAATTAACTGCTATAAATTGGTTTGATGTCATTTTTAAAAATATTTTTATTAAAGTGAAAATTAAACCAACCAAAAAATCACATTTTTTTTTTTTTATTTCTCCTCTTATTGTCTATTCTCTAATAATAGAAGAAAGCTAGTTAAAATGTTTGGTTTGATCAATTCACTTAATCTCACATTTTATTGAAGAAACATATAAACCTTAATGAAAGAAGCAAAGATAGAGAAAGAGTAAGAAAGAATATATTAAAAAAAATTAAAGATTTAAAGGTAGTACAAAAAAAAGAAAAACTTACCTTGTAACCCTCTTTCCTTTAATACATTTTGGTAGTCTTACATTGACAGATTGTGAGATAGATTAAGAGAAATTTAAATAGGCTTTTATTTATTTTTCTAAAAGCATTCTAAATGACTTTTATTACCTTAGATTATTAAATAAGAATTCAATAACTTTTTTATCCTTAAAGAGATAAAAACTTATATGTATTTAAATTGGAAGTAGTTCATTCTTTAAGAAAATTTAAATGTTATAATCTTTTTTTCTTTATAAGCAAAAAGTGAAAAATAAAATTTAAATTAAAATATTATTCTTTTTACTTTCTTTTAATCAAAGGAAAAATATAAGTACAATTCAATTTTTAGTTTTTTTTTAAGAAGATATTAAAAAAAATATTTGGAAGAAACTTTTTTTTTCTTTTCTTTCACTTAATTTACAAATTAAAGAGAAATTGTCACATGACAAGAGAGAACATATAAAGTTTTCTTACAATTATATATATATATATTGTCAAAGTTAAAAAAAAGTCAACAAAATTCTTAAGTAGCAATGTTTGCCTAATTTAATGAATATTTAGGTATTTTATTTAAACTTTAGCTTTCATACATGATTCCAATTATTTAGGATATTTAAAATTAACTTAATTGTTATTTTGAATTTTTTTTTGGTATTTTAATAGAATTAAAATTTCAACTTATATTTGATTACTCAATTTTTTGAATTACGATATATTTTTTTTTTATAATTTACCTAATTTATATCAATGACTTTTACATATGTTAAAAATTCATACAACGTAAATATTTATGATTAAGAAAAATGGAAAATTAGAAAATATTTTTTTGAAAAAAAAAAAAAAATAATCTTAAAATTTTCTTTGTGGTTTTTTTTTAGAATGAAAAAAAATTTAAATTTTTTTTTTTTTTTTCCTAAAAAAAAAAATGCCCATACTTTAAATCTTTTTTTTTTCCTTTATGTTATTTTAAAAAAAAAAAAGGAACTACTCTCAAATTCAATTTTTGTTTTTTGAAGAGAAGAAAGCTTATAATTTAAGTCTCCTTTTATTTTCCTTTTTTTGAATAGGTGATGAAAGGCATAAAGAGGAGATCAATTAATGGGCAAACTTTCATGATAATTTTTTTGTGTTTTCTTTTCAAGAAAAAAAAAGGGTTTTCTTGCGAAAATTACTTGTTGATGTGCATGAGAGTTTTGTTAGAGACTTAGAAGCTAGGAAAGAAAAGTTTAAAGAAGAAGGGTGAGTTAAGAAGTAAAAGGAGAAGCAACAATGAAAAATTTGCAGAACTAGCAACTTAGTGGGAGACAAAGTAACTAGTTTTTTCTACTCGGTAGTTAGTAAGCAAGTTAGTCAAAGGAATTTTGTAAAGTTTAGTTGTATTCCTTAAGTTTAGAAAAAGTTAGATTGTGTAGGTTACATCAAATTCCTAGTTATGAATTTAGTTTCTAAACATCATCGCAAAACAAAACAAGAATCATACATGGCAGCAAAATTAATTTCAAAAGAATCTTTCCCTTTTTACAATCCAACTTCACACCCTTCAGCCCACCAATTTCGCTCCTATGTCTTTTTTTTTTTTTTTCTCTTCTTCTTTTCCTTTTTGAACAACAGCTTGCTCCTTTTTATGGCAGAATATCACCTCTTGTCATGTAATCTTTCTCTCATAACCTTAGCTGCCCTCCAGTCCTCCAATCACACCTCCCTAATTTTCAGCAGCAATTAAACTTCCATAACTAGCTAGCTGTGTGCTTCTGTTTCAGGTTGTTCTTTCCTAATCTGTCCCCTTAATTTTAGCACTTTATTTCATTGATAAGTCTCCTTTAATCCCTGAAATAGTTGCACAATCTTGGTTGCTGATCTTTCTCCACTTATGAAGCCCAATGATCTCATTAAAATCACATTTTAAATTTCATAGTTCCAGCAAATTCAAATTGCAATGAAGTTTCTACCTTGAAAATGATTGAATCGGATTGAGCTATAACTTGAAAGTTGTAGTCCCATGTCTAAGCTTTCTGTATGTTCAAGAGTCACATCAATCTGACATTACCTCCTATGTTTTTCTAAGGCATTCAGATGGTTGACTGCAGAAAATTAAGACGTCTTCTAAATTAATTTCGTTTGACTCCTTGTCCTTTTTGTCTTCTAATTCACGTCATAATCTTCAAAAGTTACTTCTAAAATCACTTACCTACAAAACCCTCACTAAACATATCAAATGACAAATTTAACAAACATAAATTATAAAATAATAAAACATAAATGATGTCACAATTATGGCACTATCAAAATCACTTACATTTTGCTCGTCCCTGAGTAGAGTAAACAAAACTGAATAAAATAAAATCTAACTCATTTTCATGGGAATTATGATTGCATTTAGCACATGCAACAAGCCATCGAATCCCTAGGTCACCCCTAGTGGGTGAGTTGTGCCTTGTGTGAGTGTTTTTAGAAGATCTACCCACAAAATCTTACGTGAATGCAATTTATGTCTACAAAGGAAGACAATAGCTAACAAAATAACACCCTTAACATGTTGATTCTAAACTCAAAATTTCCCACAAAAGCAAATTGGTCATGTATGATAGATTACTCCCCTATCTATGGTTACCTCTTAATCAATTTATGCACATTTACAATCAACTTAATCAAATATGTGACGCTTTACTTGCAATCTCCCTTTCAACTACTACAAGCAAAAGCAGCAAATTGAGTATACATACATATATATAGTATCTCTTATTTTTAAAAAAAAAAAAAAAAATCTTCCTTGCTCACTTACCTTTTGATGTGAATACTATCACTTGTGATGAAAAAGCACTTGACCAATCAATAAGTAGTTAACTTATAGTGCTTTATGTACTCATATCTCAAGCCATTGTTTGACATGAAAGTTGACATGGAAGTAATGTCAAACTTCTAGTTACTAAGCAACTCAAAACATTGGAGTAATTTTAATTTTGCTTTTGAATTACTTGTTTACTTAAACTTTACTTAGGCCTAGCTTCAAGGGATAACTACAAGCAAAACATCACATGAACGACCATGCTTTCTCAAAGATACACATAAACCTCAACAAGAACACATATACTTCAATAGTCAATAAGCATTTGTTAAATTTTGAATCAATAACCAAGTAAAAAAAGTATCATTCACTAAATCTATAATGAAAAGAGAGAGAAAAATAAATAAATGAATAACAAATACCCCCAAACTTACATGAAACTTTGTCCTCAAAGTTTAAAATGCAGGAACATTTGGAAATGCATGATAGAATTAGTAACTTAATAAAAGAAAACAACCATACCTAGCTGGGTTGCCTCCCAACAAACACTTTATTTAATGTCTAGGAAAAATGAAGTACAACAACTAAGGCTAAATTAAATCAACAAAATCCACCACTATCATTGTGGGACGCTCTCCAAGTATGGTTTCAAGCAGAACCTATTGACCTTAAAATAGTTTTTTGTTTTGATATTCTCTTTCTCCATAACACCATGAGGAAATACTTGCCTTACCAAGAATGGTCCTAACCACCTAGACTTCAATTTTCCTGGAAAAATTTGCAAATGTGAGTCATATAGTAGAACTTTCATACCTTGGTGAAACTCTTTTTGTTATATTGATTTGTCATGATAGAGCTTGGTTTGATCCTTGTAAATCTTAGCATTTTCATAAGCCTTACTCAGAAGCTCCTTTGATTCATTAAACTACAACATTCTTGTATCTCCAGCCTTATTTATATCAAAATTAAGAGGTTTGATTGCCTAATAAGCTCGATGCTCCAATTATAATGTTAAGTGACATGACTTACCAAAAACAAGCTTGTAACATCTCATTCCAATTGGAGTTTTGAATGCAGTTCTATATGCCCAAAGAGCGTCATTTATTTTCATTTCCCAATCCTTCTTAGAAGTATTCATAGTATACTCTAGGATTGCTTTTAGTTGCTTGTTGCTCATTTCTACCTATCCTAAGGTTAGTGCATGATATGGTGTAGCTACTCAATAAGTAATGTTGTACTTCTTCAATAATGTTACAAATGCTTTGTTACAAAAGTGAGTACCTCCATCATTAATGACGGCTTAAGGAGTACCAAATCTAGTAAAAATCATATCTTTCAAAAAACTAAGCACAACCGTACCATCATTGGTCCTGGTAGCCATTAACTTAATCCACTTAGACACATAATCAATAGCAACAAGTATATAATTATACCCAAAAGAAGTAGGAAAGGTCCCTCTAAAATTAATCCCCTATAGATTAAAAAATTCTACAACTAGTTTACTTTATGAACAACATCTCATGTTGCTTGCTTATATTGTCTACTCTTTGGCACCTATGACATATGGTACAAAAAGAAATGACATCCTCAAACAAAGTCAACCAAAAGAAACCTAATGGAAATACGTTAGCTTGCATTCATTTCCACCTAAATGCTCCCCATAACTAAGCTCCTGGTTGTGTTGCAAAACACTCCTTTAATCAGATTTAGGAACACTTTGCCTTATAATTTGGTTTGAACAATGCTTGAACAAGTAGGGCTAAACCCAAAAATAATGCTTCACCATGCATAGAAATCTCTTCTTCCCTTATGAGTTTAAATCAAGATTAAAAATGCCACAAACTAAATGGTTTACAATATCTGCATACCAAAGCTTGTCCTTATTAACTAAGAAAAGTTGTTCGTTCAATGACAAATCATAATTTTGTTTTCATGACTAGGTTCCTCCCCAAGTCATGACTAGTGATTTGCCACCACATTCTCAATCCTTTTCTGTCCCTAATTGTCAAATTAAACTCTTGCAATAATAAAATCCACCTAATCATTCTACATTTAGTATCTTTCATTGTGAGTAAATATCTAAGAGTGACATCATTAGAATGAATAATTACCTTCGATAAAAGCAAGTACAAGTAAAATTTTTCCAAAGTTGACTACTAAAAGTCTTTTTTCAATGGTTAAATAGTTCAATTAAGCATCTTTCAATGTTTGACCTGTATAATAGATAGCATGAGGTAATTTATTCACTCTTTGTCCTAAAACAGCTCCAGTAGCATAATCAAAATCAGAAAAATCCTTTATATCATGTCTGAGAAGATTGACATCATACATCTTTGAAAGGTCATAAGAGCATTACACAAGCTGAATGGCATCCTTTGGTAGTGTTCCAAATGGGTATGTGAAAGTTGTTACTTAATCTTTAAGTGCAATTGGAATTTAATTGTGACATGAAAGGCCATCTAGAAAATAATAATAAGAATGACAAGCTAACTATTCAAGCATTTGATCAATAAATGAGAGAGGAAAATGATCTTTTCTTGTATTGACATTCAGCTTTTTATAATCAATGCACATTCTCCAACTTATTGTCATCCATTGTGGCACCTCCTCATCCTTATTATTCTTGACAACTATAATACTAGACACCACATGGACTACATTTACCCACTTACTATCAAAGATTGGATAAATGATACCTGTGTGAAGCTATTTTAACCCTTTTACCTACACAACATTCATATTGGGTTCAATCTCCTTTGCACCTTTATACTTTGTTGTCTTTCCTTCTAACAAAATCTTCCACATGCACATTGATATGGAAAAAGGATCCAACTATAACCTTCACTCCAAGGATATTGGAGAAACTCCACCACCTTAGAGATATAGGATTGATAGCACTCACCACTTTTAAGGGATCCACTCAAGAGATACAGAAATGCTAGGGTTAAGTCACCACTCAATGGAATCCACCATAGAGATATAGAACATAGAAAAAAACTCTTCAAATTCCTTAGGTTAAGAGTTTAATTATTCCTAAAATGTCTACCTTTCCAAGTACCAAAGAAAACTATAAATAAAGACTTTGGAACATCCCTCCAAGCATAGGGAAATGCTTCAATATGCTAACTTTTGACTATACTGGTGGCTAGTAAAGGAACTTGACTCTTGATGTTCTAAATTCATATGAATCTAGGCATTTAGAACTTTTAAATGGCTACTTATGACTATTATTGGGCTTGGGCCAAAGGTCTGGTAGTTGGAACAAATTTGACATGTAATTTGTTTTCTAATAGCATAATAAGCATTTTTGTGCTTGGCCTAGGTCTTGGATTAATTCTTGGTTGTCCTCAAGAAATGGTCCTACATCATGCTCCCTCAGTAAAAAAGGATTTGCTCTTAAGTTTTCATAATCTTCACGTAATGGAATAAGATTAGCAACATTAAAATTGTCAAAAACTTCATATTTTGGCAACTAAATCTTGTATGCATTACTCCAATACACTTTAGTACTTTGAATGAGCCATTAGCTTTAGTTTTCAACTTGGAAAATTTTCTAGGTGGGAAATGCCTTTTTTTAAGATGAATCCACACTAAATCTCCTTCTTTAAACTTAGCATACCTTTTATGCTTGTTCACTTGAGTTTGGTGTTCTACTTTGCTATCCTCTCCTTAATTTGCTCATGCAATTGTTTTGTGAATTTCACCCAGTTCTTAGCATTACCACTAAATTAATGTTTTGTTGGAAGAGGAATGAGATCTAGAGGCCTACTAGGGTTATAGCCATACACAAATTCAAATGAATTGCATATAGTAGTCTAGCTAGAGGACCTGTTACAAGCAAATTCAACATGAGGCAAAAGCAAATCCCATTCTCTAATAAATTTTTTTTACTAAACTCCTTAAAATATTTCCCAAAGTTATGTCAACCTCAATTAGACCATCAATTTGAGAATGAAAAGTAGTGCTAAATTGTAATTTAGTACCTAATTTCCTCTAGGTGGGTCCTCCAAAAATGACTCATAAATCACAAATCACAATCTGAAGTGATTGACCTTGGAAAGCCATGAAGTTTTTATAATCTCTTTAAAATAAAGTTCAACAACTTGTGAAGCATCATAAGTTTTAGCATAAGGAATAAAATGAGCCATTTTAGAAAATTTATCAAGCAAATCAAAGATAGAATCTATTTTCTCTGTGTGTAAGGCAAACCAACCACAAAATCCATACTAACATCTTCCCATAGGGAATTAGAAACTAAAAGTGGTGTGTGGAAATCCATATTCTAGACATGGCATTGTTTTTTTTTTTTTTTTTTTATGGCATACTACATAAAGCTCCACTATTCTTATGACATATTGATTGAGTTTTGGCCAAAAGAAATTTTTTTTTGCACCAAAATCAAAGTTTTATTTCTCCCAAAATGACCAACGAGTCATCTTCCATAAGCTTCTTTAATAATGGCTTTCCTTAAGGAGTAATTAGGAAGGCATAACCTATTATCTTGTAAAGTAAACCATTTTGTAGCAAGAAATGATTAATTGATCCATTTGAACAAGAAGCCCAAATAGATGACAAATCAAAATTAGATGAATAGAGTTCTTTTTTTCAAGCTCAAATCCCAATACCTTTGTTTCATTGTGTGTTCAAAAAACAAATGTCTCTTGCTTAATGCTTTAGCTACTTTATTGAGGTTCCTTCCCATATTCGTCATGGAAAAAGTGTTAGGCTAAAGAAATTCAACTCATTTGGCATGACAACTATATTAAGCTTATGTTGTGTATTCAAGTACTTCAATGCCTCAAGGTCAAAATACAAGACAAATTCATTAGGCCATAAGTAGTGACTCCAATGTTCCAAAGCACAAACAACAATATAAAACTCCTCGTCATATGTTGAGTACCTCCATTTTACATCATTCAACTTCTTACTAAAGAATGCAATTGGCCTGCCTTCTTAGTTTAAAACAGCACCAATGCCCACAGTGGAAGCGTCACTCTCAACTTCAAACACTTTTTCAAAATCTAGAAGTACAAGTATTAGAGCATTAACCATCATCTTTTTTATTAGCTCAAAGCTCTTTTGGGTTGTTTTTGTCCACTGGAATGAATACCCCTTCAAGCCCTTAGTGATAAAAGCACAAGAGTGCTAAATCCTTTGATAAATCTCTTATTAAAAGATACAAGGCCATGAAAGCTTCTTACATGATGAATGGATTTAGGAGTGGGCCAACTTGCAATTGCCTCAACCTTGTTTGGGTCAACTTTAATTCCTACTAAAGATACAACATAGCCAAGAAATATAATGCAATTCATGTAGAAAAGGGATATTTTTGCATTAGCATACAACTTTTGCTCTCTTAACATATGAAACACTTATTTCAAATGCTTAAAGTGTTGAGAATTTGATTTGTTATAAACAAGAATGTCATCAAGGTACACAACAACAAATTTACCCATGAATGGTCTAAAGACATAAGCATAAGTTGCTTGAAAGTGCTAGGTGCATTAGAAAGCCCAAATGGCATGACCAACCACTTAGAGACCATTTTTAGTTTCAAAGGCTGTCTTTCACTCATCTCTAGGTCTCATTTAAATTTGATGATAACCACTCATAAGATCAATTTTAGAGAAAATAACATAACCATGTAATTGATCAAGTAAATCATCAAGTCTAGGAATAAGAAACTCATACTTGATAGTAATTCTATTGATGGCTCTGCTATTTGTGCATATATGCCAAGATCCATCCTTCATAGGTACTAAGAGGGCTGGAACAACACATGGACTCATGCTTTCTCTCACAAATCCCTTCATTATCAAATCTTCAATATGCCACTGCAACTCTTCATGTTCTTTAGGATTTATGTGATAAGCTACTTTGTTTGGGAGGATAAAGTATGGAATTAGGTCAATTTGGTGCTAAATATCTCTCATTGTAGGTAGGTCAGGGATTGTTTCATCTGGCACAACATCTACAAATTTTTCTAAAAGAGGTTGAGCTAGTGCATTATGTTCCCTTAATTTAGCGATGGGTCTTCCACAAGCACAATAATATACATTTCTTTATCCTCTAAAAACATCTTTTCAATCAAATTGCTAGAAAGTAAAGTATTCCCCTCCCCATTTGTATACTTGGGAACATGATTTGGTTTCATTGGAACTAAAACAATTGTAGCACCATCCTTCAGAAATGAGTAAATGTTTTTGTAGCCATCATTAACTACTTTCCTATCATATAACCATGGTCTGCCTAACAGCTAGTGAGCAACATCATATTAGACTTCATCTCTATAGTTTTGCCTAATTAAAAATTCTACTAAGCATGTTATGCTTACCTTTACCTCAATTCCTTTGTGAATCCATTGCATTTTGTAAGGGCAAGGATGCTCTTTGGTTTTCAGGCTTAACTTCTCCTCCATCTTTTTTGCTACCACATTAAAAGTGCTTCCAGTATCAATAATGAGGTCACATAATTTTCCATGAGAAGTGCACCTAGTATGAAAGATGCTTTCCTATAACCACTCATTTTCATCTTGCATAAAAGTGGTGTTCAAACTTCTCTGAATCACAAGCATTTAACCCTTATCAACATAGATAACTTCTTCATCATAAACAAGGTCCCTAACTCTTCTTCATGCTCTTCAACATCTTCCTCCACCAAGGTCACAACTCTATGATTTGGGCATTCAGAAGCAATATGCCCATAGCCCTGACATTTAAAGCATCTTTTTGAGCTGTTATTAGAAGAACTAGCTTATTTGTCACATTTGGAAGCACTTTTATCACTAGAAGACTTGGTGGAAGAGGGTGGCCTCAAACTCAAACCACTTCCTTAGTTTGAAGGAAAAGTTCTAGTGGCTGATTTTGGAGCAACCTTCTGAACCTCCTTCCAATAGTCAAAGCAAGCTTTCTTACATTGTTGAAAAGACCAATATGGTTGCAATCAAATGACACCACCAATTTCCCTTTTCAGGCCTCTTAAGTATTGGGCAATAGTTTGCTCTTCCAATTCAACCACATCACCCTTTGTCATGAATTGTTCAAACTCCATAATAAATTCCTCCATACTCATTTTAGTTGTTGCTAAAGAGGGTAAATTTTCATGTACATCTCCATTCGATAATCCTTAAGTAAAAATCTTCTTTTTAACTCCTTCATTTTCTTTTGTGTTTCTTTTTTTTTTTTCTTTTTTCTTGATCTCTTTATTTCTTCAAGTTTTGCCACCATAGAGAAGTATACTTCCTAAGTTTTTAGAGCCACCAACTTGACATTCCTATCCTCAGGAAACTTTTTATATTCAAAAATACATTCAATAGTATGCAACTAATCAAGGAACTCTTCAAGTTGCATTTTTCCCTCAAACTCAAAAATTTCAATCTTCATGTCAAATCCTTTAATGTTGAAAAAATTCCTTCAAAAAGGAGATTGACAAGAAGAGGAGCCATTACTTGATTCTTGAGGATCATTGGAAAATGAGCTTTCATGTGTAGTATCAACATAATAATCATCATCATCATCATGTGTCCCTTCATACTGATTCAAGTGCTGCTAGAGTCATGAAGTTGTCTCCTTAATTCATCCATCTCAAAATCAAGACTCTCTCTTTCTAGAGTTGCAATATGCTATCCATAATGAGCCATGAAACCTAGGTCTTGTGTGTTATGCTCTAATACTAAACTTGATACAAGAAAAGGATCCAATAGTAAGCTTCACTCCAAGGAGATAGGAGAAACTCCACCATTTTAGAGATACAAGACTAATTGCACTCACTACTCTTAAGGGATCCACTCAAGAGATATAGAAAAGCTAAGGTTAAGTCACCACTCAATGGAATCCAACATAGAGATACATAACATAGAAAAAACCTTTTCAAATTCCTTAAGGTAAGAGTTTAATTATTCACAAAATGTCTACCTTTTCAAATACTAGAGAACATTATAAATAAAGGCTTTGGAACATCCTTCCAAGCATAGGAAAATGCTTCAATATCTTGACTTTTTACTATCTTGGTAGCTAGTAAAGGAACTTGACTCTTGATGTTCTAAATTCATCTAAATCTAGGACATCTAGAGCTTTTAAATGGCTACTCATGACTATCATTAGGCTTAGGAAGGTCTAGTAGTTGGAACAAGTTTGGCATGCAATTCATTGTTCTGATAGCATAATGAGCATTTTTTGTGCTTGGCTTAGGTCTAAGATTAATTTGTGGTTGTCCTTAGGAGATGCTCCTACATCACACATTGTTGGCTAATCTCTTTAATATCAATTATGGTCTCTCAACACATTAAGGAACTTGCTCTTTTTAGTTAGGAATGAATTAGAAGCGTTAATGACTAAAAGAGTCTCATTTTCCCCAAGAAAAGCATATTTCAAATTTGGTGAAAGTGGATTTAGCTCAAGATTTAAGGGTAAGACAATCAAAAGAGCTAACATAGGATTGAAGTATCCTAAAGACATTGCATGAGCATTCTCAAGGGATTTTAGCACTACCTTATCCAACATTGATGTGAATTCCCTTACTTCTTCATCATTTTTTCCATGATCTTCTGTATTTAAGGCCAACTCTAAGTTATCTTCCATTTGATCCTATAGAAAATTTGAGGAAATATTAAAATTTAAGTGGTTTATAAGAAAAAAGTTACTAGAATCTGAGGGTAAAGATAAGTAATTAAAAACTAAAAACTCCATAGTTTCAACATGAACTATCATAGTAAGCTTTCCATCTTATATGGTAGTGATTGTTTTGGCTCTAGCCATGAATGGACGTCCAAGTAGAAGAGGAAACTCAGTAACAAATTTTGAATTCCTCTCCATATCAAAAACAACAAAATTTGCAGGAATAAATTAGTTTGTCAACTTGAACCAAAATGTCTTCTACAATGTCTCTAGGATATTTGATTAAATGATTGGCAAGTTGTAAAGACATTTTAATAGTCTTTAATCCTCCTAATCCTTAATTATAGGTAAGTGGAATATGGCATCAAGTTGATGCTTGCCCCCAAGTCTAGCATAGCCATTTCCATACTCGCATTCCCCACGGATATTTGTGTTAAAACTTCTTGGATCCTTTAATTTAGGTGGTAATTTATGTTGCAGCATAGCACTTACTATTTTAGAGACAATTACTTTCTCATTCAATTCATACTTATGCTTACAAGTGTTCAATTCTTTCAATAATTTTGCATAATGTTGCATGTTCCTAATCATGTCAAGGAAAGGTAAGTTCACATTTAACTTAGACAAGATATCATAGATGTTAGAAAATGACTTATCCAATTTGCTTTTCTTCAAATGACCCAAAAAAGGAACTATTGGCACGTATGGTTTTGATGTGCATTAAGGTTCTGATTGACTTCTATTATCCCTCCTCCTTAGTTTCTTTGGCTAAAAAAATGGTTGTAATTTTTATCAAACTTAGACTTAACCTTATTTTCAATTATCTTACCACTTCTTAGTATTGTAACAACTTTAGCTTGCTTAGATTAGCTAGGGAGTTTTCATGGTACATAGCCTTGGATGGCCTTAGCAATTTGTTCCACTTGCACTTTTAACTTTGACAAAGATGCTTACTATTGCTAGAATTTTCAGCCATTGTTTTGTTGCTTACATTGACAAACTTGTATAAAGTTTTGCAAAGTCCCTTTTAACATAGGCTTTCTAGGCTGAAAGAAAGATCCAACTTGAATTTGATTCTGGTTGCTGCTTCAACAAAAATTTGGATGATTGCTCCACCCAGGAGTATAGGAATTAGAGTAAGGGTCATTCTTAACCTTTGTGTTCTAAGCATTCATCATATTTGCCTGTTGTACCATTTCTAGAAAATGCCAATGAGAGGGATAAATGTTAGTAGAAGACATTCACTCTATAGATAGTTCACTAGAAGCATTTGACCTTGCATCCATCATGATCATGCACATGCTTTTCATCTGCCATGTCAGTTCTTATATATGCATGGCTAAGTCCGTGTGAGAATTCAGCTCACAAATGCCTCTCAACTTCCTTCTAATACTCTTCTACTGCAAATTGGTTCCAAGCATCTTGTAATGATCATAAGTCTCTTGCACTGTTCTTTCTCTCATTGCACCCTCTGTAGCTTTGTCTACCATGGCTTGACAAGCCTGGGTTAGTCCATCATAAAAGATTTGATTTTGAAGTTCTAAGGTATACCTATGATGTGGACATTGGGTTAATAACAACTTGAACTGCTCCCATGCCTTATGGAATGCCTCATCGTCTGCCGAAGTGAAAGTAGCAATCTTACACCTTTATTATGTGGTCTTGGCATGTGAATGAAATTTACTAATGAACTTGTTGTACGCTTGCTCCCATGTCATCAATGAAGTTGGGGTCGCTCCTGTAAACCATATTTTTGTACAATCCTTCATGGTGTAAGGAAAACACCTCAACTGTAATTCATCTTTAGATAGACCTTGCAAAAGAAAATGTTTGAACCATAGTGTAAAAATCATTAATGCTTAGAAGTAGCAGCATGAAAAGAAGGAAGCATATTACAATTAATGTTCTTAAGCTCATAATTTCAAGCTGCTTCATTGAGAACTATGC